>CAUYQG010182835.1:0-24884 GCA_963574415.1 Tarsius wallacei
TAAACCCAGTGACACAGGAGCTATTTATAGAACCTGGTGGCTAAATTTCCGGTCCTGAGTCTTTCTGGTCTTCACTGCTGCTGGTCCCATCTGGTCTACTTTGTATTTTCCTCCACAGTTGACAACGAGTCCTCTGAGTTCTCCCCCAGCTCATTCTTATCCCAAGCTGGAGGCAGATGGAAGGATAGAAGGTCAGCAGCCTTAGGCCATCATCTGGGGAAGGGGCTTAGAATTGAGTTCTCCCCAGATTTGGAGCTCTGTAGCTCAGTGGTAACTCCTGAGCTCCAGAATGCCCCCTCTAACCTCCTTTGCAGCCTGGAAGGTATGGGCTCTGGAGTTCTAAGTACAAACTATCTTGTCAACATTTTCATCAGAGCTTTCTAGAGTCTACAAGGGTACAGCTAAGAGTCCTAAGTTTCTGTCTGCTACTTTCCTCAGAATTTTCTAAATGTTCTCTGAGATTGGGGACACAGTACTCTTTCACTTCGGGGCAGGACTTTTTCAGGCCTGTGGCACCTAGCAGGAATTGTATAACCTGTGGATGCCATGACTTCTGACATGGACTGCTGTTTAGAGTCTCTTTCTAAATTTTTCCAACCCCTGAAAGGGACTCTCTGAAGTCAACGGTTACCTGAATCTCATGCAATCTCATTGCACGTGAATTTACATTGAGCTTGAGACCGTTAAGCTACTCTATTCAGGATCTTTCACTGTAGCCTGGTCAATTTGTCCTTGCCCTTGTTCGACACGGGCAATTTTCTTGGAAACATAGAGGGCCCAAAAGGAAATGTAATCTCTCTTAGTACAGTAGTCATATGTGCGAGTAAATGCACAATAAATATTTATTGAAGGAATTAAAACAAAGTTAAAGCAAAAACTGGTGCCAGCACCCAGGTAGCACAGATCTTCACAGACATCTGTCACTCAGTAACCATTTGCTGATTTGAATTTGTTTGAATTGACTTGAACCACAATCTATCCAAGGAGATAAGATTTATAGACATGAAACAATTAAAGAGCAATAAGAGACAGCACACCTCAGACACCATTTGATATTGACTGTCCTGTGGATAAAGGAGACGGCCCTAGGGATCAGAGCTGTCAGCAAAAAAACAACAACAACAACAAAAAACTTATACAAGATGAAAGACTTGGACTGGACTTTGGGCTGTTCATGAATTTCATGTTTTTTCAAATGACTTTTCCAAATGATCCCACAGTAGCTCTATCACCTCCATTTTACAGAAGAAGTTGAAAGATTAAAGAATATGCAGGAAGATAATATTTTTATTCAAATTTGGCAAATATTTATCACCCACTACATGCCATGTTTGCTTGCCAAGAATTAGGTATATGAAATGGACAAGAAAGACATAGGATCCTCTTGGGGCATAACATTGGTGTGTCTGTGATATAAATAAGAAATAAAGAACAATGTAGGAAGTTCTAAAAAAGGAATTATGTAACAAATGGTATAAGAACCTGAAGAACAAGTGATAAGACATGCCTTTCTGGTCATGGCAAGGATGGGAAGACATTGGTAAGGAAATATTGAATGACCTGAGTCTTTGAAAAGGACTTTTAGTTCACTGTGCAGGGGGGAGAAAGTATTGGAGAGGAAATCGCAGGGGCAATGACCAGGCAAAGAACATGGCACACATTGAGGAAGGTTGAGAACAGGCTACAAAGTGCCTTCAGCACCTTGCCAAGGTAGCTAAAGAGGGACTTCTGAAGCATTGTACTGCCTTGTATGAGGGGGCCCCCCAAATATCCAGAATTTATTTGTAAAATTATTTGTATGTATTCTGACATGTTTACACTGCAGTTACCTTCAAAGTAATCTCTGTTTAACGCAATACAGCTATCAAGATGCTTTTCCCGCTGCTCAAAGCAGTGTTTGGACTCGTCCATTTTGATGCCTTTGAGTGCTTCTGCCGTTTTTGTTTTACCTCTTTCCACATCAGCAAAATGTTTCTCTTTGAGGACTTTTTACATCTGGGGAAACAACCAGTCGCTCTGAGTGAGATTGGATGAATGGGAAGGGTGGGACATGGGGGTCATGCTGTTTTTGGTCTAAAACTGCTGAACGCTCCCAGCAGTGTAGGTAGGTGTGCTTGTAAATCGCCCATCATGAAATGGGCAAACACATTAAAAGAATTTCCAAAAGAAAGCTCACTGAAACTGAACGCAGCCCCTTACAACAACACAAACTATACACTGATGCCAAGGCGTTCCTAGAACACTTACCCCGCAGGGGAAGCCTATACTACAAGAGGCCTACCATTCAAAAAGATAATTTTTTGTTTGGGGGGTTTCCCCTTGTGTGTCTATGCTATGTATTCCTATTTATCTCAATGGGGAAAATGAGTATTAAACAGAGCCTGCCATGTGTCAGGTCTTAGGCTACCAATTTTGTGTGTTATATTTTATATAAGTTTATTTAATTTACCCCACAAGCTGTGGCCTCTCAGTGATTCCATGATGTAAGTATCCCTGATTTGCATTTGTGAGAACTGTGGCTGGGAGATTAAGCCACTCACAGTCATATGGTTGATGAGAAGCAAATTTTGCAACCATGTCTGTCTGATGCTAAAGTCTGGCCCTTTCCGTGACATCAGTTTACCAGTAAATCATTTTTGAAGTTTAATAGAGAAATTTTCAGGGACTTCAAAAAAGAGGGTAATCTCCCAAGCTAGGAAGTGAAGGATGAAGGTAAGCCATTCTTAGATTTAAGATTCTCAGAAAAAAACCTATGACAAAGATATCAATTTCCCCATCTTGGGTAAAAGGAAGCTGAGGCTCAGAGGGATTAGAAGTTTTGAAGGCTTTGGTGGTAAGGGCTAATGCTGGGATTTTTACCATGCCCCGAAACATGTTTTCTCTACTTTTTTAGATTTCCATCACACTTCATCCATTGTTCGCCCAAAACCTGACCAAAATTTGGTTCCACTATATCAGCCTGTAAAATGCAGTTACCCAAAGTATTGGATGCCCATTGTTTGTTTTTATTTCAGGTATTTCTTGTGCCCAGCTGTCTCATTGAGAAAGGATTTGCAAAGCAACGAGTCCTGAGTTCTGCGGCATGGTCACTAACCCCAGCAGCTCAGCATTCAACCCTTACCCTACATCAGTAATGGTGCATGGGTTTTTTTGACTGACTCCTCTTCATGAAGTCCATCTTCTCTCCATTCCAATGTATCCATCCAGACACCACCACTTTCAACCCCCTTCACCACAGTCACCATTCTCCAAAACATTACTCTTCTTTCTTTAATAATTTTATGCTAATCTCCCTCCTTACAGTCTTTTCTTTCCTGGTTGTTAATGTCTATTACCTTTCCAATATCTGTTTCTACCACCTTCTTTCTTACTAACAAAACCCTAATTTTTTTTGAAGGAATAATATGGCCATAAGAAGAAAAGAATCCAAAACTTTTGAGCCTTCCTTGCTGCTGAGGGTAGACATCTGATACTTTTCTGATCGATGAAGCATCGGTTAAAGTCTCCTGCTAATTTCCAGGAATGCTTTTTTCCCAGACAGTATCTATTTACTTTATTTTACTTCTTTCCTTTTTCTGGAATATCAAATCAATGCTAGGGGCCAGAGTAACTATCTCATCACCTCAATGATAAGAACTACATGTTAAAGATGATGAAACAGAAAGCTAGAAGAGTCTGGGTTCTTTACGACTCTTTGAGCCACTACTCACATCCTGAACTGCTTATGAAACTTGTTTAATTTGCCTTCAGGATGTTAAGCTAGAAGGAGGGAGAATAGATAAAAGATAATTCTATGGTCTCATGACTTCAGAGTTAATGTGTAAGAAAGCTTCTCATTCTGATAAATTAACTTTCTGTCATAATCCTCTTTTAAATTGCAAGTGATAAATTTTGAATTGACTTATATTTTACAAAGTTAGCTAAAATATTTTGGTTTGTCATTGTGAAAGTTTTGTCATCTGTCAACTTGACTAGGCTGACCTGCATTTCCAAGATTCTCTTCCTTGTGTTTTTCCAGTAAGAGTGGGTCACAAGGAAGACTCTTGGAGGATTTTGCAAGAGAAACAGTAGCCATTTTGTAGTTCATACTTTTGGTTTCTGATCTACTGACTCATGGTATTGGCATGAAGCAGTACCTGGTCCTGTGATTTGTCTACCTTCCCTTGGATGCTTTCTTCAGCTTCTTCCACTCAGTTTATGCTTAGTTCTGTGATAAGTAGTCCCAGCTTTGGAAAGGCACCCTTTCTCCCACAAAGGTCATAGGCAACTAGAATGGACATGGATTTAAGTATATCCTTGTGGACTTCCATTTCATGCCTGTGGGTTCCAGCCTGTTCATGATCTTCCCTTCCAGAATGCTCACTTTATGGTCTTCAGACTCCAGTGTCAGATGCAGATACAGCCTTACAGACATTGCTTAACCAGCTCCACAATATAAGTCCAGTTCCCTGTAACATGTCCCTTTATTTCTTTCCATCCATCCCTCCCTTCCTCCATCCATCCATCCATTTATCCATCCATCCACCCATTCATCTATCCATCCATGTTTTCATTTACTCATTTCTGTCCTAGAGGTTCTGCTTCTCTGGTGAACCCTGACCAATACAGTCAATACTAGGTTGCAATTGATAATAAATACACCTAACATTTGTTGAGCTATCTATTAAGTGCTAGGCACTGGTTTGAGCGCTTTATGCCCATTTCACTTCACGGCAGCCCCAGCAAGTCAGGGACCATCATTTTTACCATTTTTACCAAAAACATGGACACAAAGTGAAATAACTTCCCAAAATCAGATAGCTAGGAAGTATAAGGGCTGGAATCAAACCTGGAAATAGACTACAGAGATCACACGTTAACTACTAAACAAAAATGAGACCATGTAAACTTTACTACTAGAGTCCATCTTTCCACTGTGGGACTTGACTTGCAATCTTTTCATAAAAGAAAAATCGTTTCTTAAGTGAAACAGTATGTACATGTGAGAAAGAACAAATTGCAGGCAATGAGCATGCATTAAACACTCTCTGTGCTCCAGAAATGTTGCTAATTTATGTGACTGATACAAAGTAAATATGACATGTTCTCCTCTCTCAGGAATTTGCAACCTAATGAAGAAGGCTAGCCTGAAACCTGCTGAGATGCTGTGCTTCCAATTCAAACTAACCCACACCTGGTACCATATGGTTTGACTCCCAATATGGTGGAACTCTAGTCCTTTGACATTCTCCAGGCTGGGTCTCAAGCACCCTTGCTTTGAGGGCTTTCATTTATGTGGCTGTTTACCTGACTTCTGAACTTCTTCTTCTATCTTGATTCCAATTTCCGTGTACCTGGCAGTGAGCTGGGAGGATCTGCTGTAAGTCTTGACAGTATTCCTTGGGCCTAGTTTTGTTCTTGATCTCCAGATCCACCCTCTCTCTGCTGTCCTGTGTAACCAATTCATATGTTCAGGCTCTGACCCTTGTGCCCCAGTGAAAGGGAGATGCTCCCTCAATCTTTCTAATCAGAGATCCTCAAGCACATCTATGCATGAAAAATGCCAGTGAACAAAGAGAAGAAGAGGTAGGTGGGATAGCAATGTGCTACATTCAGCCTGACTTCAGTGAGCCAACCTCAAGGTATCACAGTGGACATCTACCTTGGGCCAACTATGAAGTGTGATTTTGAGCCAGGAACAAAACCATGTGTCGATGTTCATAATAGGAGAAACTATGGCTAAAACTCAGATATAGCCTGAGAGGATAGAGCAAAGTCTAGGAAGAGAGATAAGTCTGTTGATATGATAGGTACACAGATATGCCATATAATATATAACAATACATATACAAATATGTAATGATAAAAACCCCAAATTGGCTTTTTTAGACAAAAGAGAAATACTCAGTATAGAACATGGCAGAGCCCAACTTAATTAACTTTGACACACTGTCTTATCACCTCTAGACCATTTTTAAAGAGTTATATGCTCCTCAAACTTAAGTGAAATGTCACCTTAAATGGCACATCATGTGTCTGTCATCTTGTTTGTATTATCTGTTTTAAACTCATGGCAGTGGTTACAGGATGGGGAACAATGACTTTTATCCATAGGTAAGTGGATTAGTTAAAACTCAAGAGTTCCCGAAATACAGACACAATAACATGGCAGAAAATTGAGCATCCCACTTGAATTCAGGGAAGAAGTCTGAAAGAATTTTGATATTAGCTATTCTTAAAGAACTTTTTTTCCCAAAATTTTAAGGTTGTTAATCCCATTCCTTTGATCAGCATTCTGTTTCCTTGAGAAAGAATGCCTGTCACACAGAAAGAATAGCATGGTTAGGGAGACAGGGCCAGGAGGCAGAAGCACCAAGTCCACTTCCTTCTTTCATCCTTATTTCCCAGAGTGACCTTGGGCAAATCACTTAAATTATCTGTGTTTTCTATTCTTCCTGTTTTGAAGCAGAGGAAACTTAGCCTATGTTATAAGCCATGTGAAGGATAGGCAGATAAAGCTGTAAGGGCTTCAGGTTTAGTGAAGAGAAAAATACTGCAGGGGAAAAAAATTACCATGCACACACACACACACACACACACAATGTAATTTATGATTAAGCTTGAAAAAGCGGGGTGAAATTCTTCTTGATTTTATACACAAAGGTACAAACTGAAAGATTCCTGACCCAATTCTGGAATGTATAAAAATAATTTCTATATATGTATATCGTTTCTAAATTTAAGTTTTATCCAGAATGTGACTGGATCATGCTTTATGCAGCTTTATACAATAACCCAATCATGAAAGAAGATAACTGAGATCTCACCTTCTTTACTTGGCAGTTAAGAAATGCAGTGATCAGATTGTTCTTTTAGATCTGAGTTTCCCCAAGCAGATGGGAAAGCTTATCTGTTGCCCCATCATCCCATGTTCATTCTCTCAATATACAACTGCTTGACACATGTAGCATGGGTCATACAACATAGAGGTAGGAGCCTGGCTACTCAGAAAGGGGGTCCTTGGACTACTGCCATCAACATCATCTCGTAGCTGGTTAGAAATGTAGAATATCAGATTCCATCCCAGAACCGCTAAATCACAATGTGCAACTTAATACGCACTTCAGGTGATGCAAGCACTGGCTAAACATATAGGCTCAAAGTCAAACAAACTAAATTCACTTTGCAATTAACTTTCTATATGTTCTTTGGAGTGTATTCAGCTTCATCAGCCTCAATTTACTTGTCTGAAAATGGAGATAATAACAACACCTGCCTCTTAAGTTTGTTTGGAGAACGAAATAAATGTTTGTATTGCATAGTATCTAGCATAGAGATAAACGCCAATTAATATCATTTAATGTATCATTATCATTATTATTATCATTATTATTATTTTTAGCATATGACCCTTGTACTAAGTCTATCATCTAAAAAAGGGAAACACGTATAGACAAATGAGTATACAAATTTGTTTCTATTTCTTTCTCTAGAATTTAGCACTTTGAGAGAAAAGATTAGGTCTCTCTTGTTTGCAGCAATCTCTAGAATGTTGCTGTGCATGTAGTAGGTACTTACTATACATCTGCTGGCAGATTGATTTTTTTTAATGTGCAGGCTCATCTTACTATATTTATGCTGTCTTATACATGAAAACAGATGATTTCTGTGGTTAACGTAAGACAATGCTGATGGTAATTAGGGAGCACTGTGATTTCTAGAACAAGAGTTAAATGTTTTTATAAGAAATTTGAAATATGAAGTCAAAGCTTCTTATGTACATGCCTCAGTTATTCATTTCTTTAAAGCATAATATCTTTTTGCACAAAATGATGTTGTTTCTAAAAATAGATTTTTAAAAACTTGTTTTATATTCATCAAAACAAAGACAACATGTTTTTTACCTTATTGAATGTCTAAGAATTATCTTTGCTCAGTGATACTGCTAAGGCCAGAGAATTGGAATGAAAATTGCTCTTAGAATAAAAGCAGTGAACAGAAAATCAAACATTCTTGTTTTTTATTTCTCAAGGTCAGTGCATAGAATCTAGCATCTGATATTATCTATATCACAAAAATTGGGAATGGAATGTAAGTTTCATGAAGGCAAGGACACTGTCTATTATTCACCATTATTTTATTACCCAGCTATATATAGCTCAGGTTTTGGAAAATAGTAAGAGTTTAGTACATCTTTGTTGAATGAATAAAGGAGTACCTCATTATGAACGTTATTTTAATGTTGCTTTCCTAGAATCTTTTATTTCACAAAGCAACTCCTGTGTACCAAGTACTGCACTGATGGCTTGTGATAAAGAAAGCAATAGAAAGGCAGCAGTTCATGGTGGACTGAGCACTTGAAGGAGACTCTGCAGACTTTGACTCTTCTATGAGATCTGCATTGGCATAATAATCCCTGCCTGATAGAGAGTGATGTGGTTATCATGTAACTTTAGGTGGGTCATCTAACGCTTTGAAGTCTCAAGTCTTCTTATAGACGGGGGAGCACAAGACTGTAACAAACGCAGCTACAGTGGTTTCTGGCATGAGCTGTGAGTCTGACATCCTGTGGTGTCAAACTCTACAAATACAGGTTGATTTAGCCCTCACAACAGCTGTACAAAGTATGTACTAGATTCTTACTATTAATATAGGCTTGGGGATGTTTAATATGTCCCCCTGTCACAAGTTCAAGGAGTCTGGACTTGAACCCAGTTCCTCTTGGTTATGAAGCCCATGTTCTTGTGTATCCACTTCATGCTTTTCTACCTAGGTTAATTATATGCCCCAGTTATTTTTTCACTTTGGGACTCAGTAGCCCTTCTCCACTAGAGATTATTATCACATATGCTCTGTTTCCCCTTCAACTTCTGCCATACCCTAGAAAGTGTTTGGGATCAGGTGGAGTAGCTCAAGTAGCAAGTGGTCACTGTCTTTTGTTAAAGAAATTGGCAACAAATCTTATGGAGAGTCAAGTAGCCTTGACATGAACAAATCAAAATTGATTTGTCAAACAGAATGAGAGAGTTAAAGTGGTGACAACAACAATAATATGTGATGATGAGGATAACAATGATGATGGTAATTACAACAACAAACCCAGCAATTGCAAGATTAACCATATTCTCTAGCCTAGATTATGCAACCAATTAAGTGTTTATTCATTAAACAAATCCATACTCAGTATTTACTGTTTATCAGAGAAACTGAGGTGCTTTGTGCTACCATCCATTTATGTGACCAGTCCAATCTCTGAACCACTTTTATCTCTCTGGCTTGTAACATTGGCATAATAATCCCTGCCTGATAGAGAGTGATGTGGTTATCATTCAAAGAGAAAATGCTTTGAAGGGACCACCTCCTAGCTCAGTAAATGTTGTCTCCAGACCCTTTAATTCAAGTACCATAGTATAGTTTTTCATAAAAGCCAGTATGTTTATGCATTGTTTTATTCAACAAATATTTATAGCATGCATATTATGTGCAAAGCACACTTCTAGGGCTGTGGATGTAGGACTGAGAAGAAAAAAAAATGACAGAGAATATCCCTGCTATTTAATTGTTCATAGTGTGGTGGAAGAAAGGCAAAACGCATAGTTAATAGGTAATATAAAAAAAGACAGTGAAGACAAATAAAACAAAATAAAATGATAGATTGTAGTTGAGGAGTTTTTGCTACTTTGAATAGCATGATCAGAGAAGACTTTCTTCAGGGGGTGACACAGGAGCAAAGATGTGAAGCTGGTGAAAGCATGTGCCATGCAGAGACTTAGAGACAAAGTCCAGGTTTGGAGAAGAGCATGAGCAAATGAGCTGGGGTGGGAGTGAGGTCAAGGGGAACAAGGAAGAACAGAAAGGGCTGTGTTTCTCGAACTCGGGAAGAAAAAGAAGGAAGGTAGCAAGAGAAGTCAGAGAGAGTCATCTGGGCCATGGGCCATAGCGTGGGACTGGGGATTTATTGGGATATCATTCTTGGTGTAATGGAAGCCACTCGAGTGCTCCATTGAAGATGAGTTCATAAAAAGCGTACATCAGAATTAGGGTTTGGGTGAATACTGGACACCAGGACAGCATGAACATGAAGCTGGTGCCAAAAGCTACTTCCTGAAGCAAAACGGACTAAGGTTGACCAGATTGAGAGACCATGATGGGAGATTCCACATTTAAGAATACATTCAAATTGTGTTTTCACAGGGCAGATACGAGACTTCAGCTTGCTGACCTAGCCAAGATCCGTAAGGGGACATGAGGTGTTACACGACCAGTGTAGATGAACTCAGCTGTTCCTGATCTCTTTCTACTCAGGTAGCTTGAGTGAGAGGAAGCCAACTTATATCAAATGGCATGGGCCAGGTTTTGAGCAGGGGCTTCACAGACACAACGCCATTTGAGTCTCACTGCTGCTCTGTGAGATGACGTTTCCAATTCACGCTTCCCCAGTGGGGAGCCTGAGAAGAAGAGAGTAAGTCATCTGCCCGAGGTTACATTTAGAGAGAATTAGTTCCCAGACATCTAGCCCCTCTTCTTTCTACAGAACCCACTCATACTCGCACTTGTGAACGCGTAGGCATTTCCTCTTGGCTTCTTTCATTATGCAGTAATAAAAACTTCCAAAGAGTGATTCAATGCCAATAATAACAACCTCCCAACTACAAAGGCCTCTGCAGTTTACCCAGGTCTGTCACACTCATTATCTTTTGCCCCCTGTGAGCTAGTTCACACCCTCCCTGCCTTTTATTTTCACAGGCCTGGCAGGTACAGGATGTGATAAATACTCTGAACAAGGAAACATTTAGCCTGAGCTAAATATTATTGGCAGCATCTATGACGAATGACTTACTATAACCCTGAAAAGCCCAACATGATGACTAATTTGTGGTTAAAGGTAGTTGGAAATTTACTTTGTAAGAAATTACATGGAAGTAACCCGATTAACTTTGAAAGAGTGGGAGAGAAAGAAAAAGAAAGCCAACAAAATACACGTATAATGATTTACTTCTCCTTGCAGGAGTAGCAATAAAGATAAGAATTACAACCCCAAGAGCAGTTAGAGAGGGAATGAACATGTTTCATTTTGCATACTGGATGCAGAAAGTAGATCAGAGCAGGAAATGTAAATAGAAAATCTCTGGGGCTCCATGGGCCCAAGCAAATCCTGTGTTTCAGAGGGGAAAGCAAGCTTCAGCTGTGCAGTCTAATTTCTTCAGTTAGCTGGTGAGGAAACTGAGGCATACATGGGGTATTTGATTTGGGGTTCACTAAGTTAGGATCTTCTCCTCAGCAAGAGGCAAAATGTAGCATGTTAACAAAGAAGGACACAAGCTTAGGGGTTTTGCTGACCTGGGCTTGCAGGCTCTGTCCCAGGTGACCGAGCACAAGTCACCTAGCCTCTTTGAGACTCAGATTTTCTATATGCAGAGTAAGGATAAAAATACCAGCTTCCCAGTATCATAAGAATTAAGTGGCTTGCTGCTTGAACAATACCCAGCCCAATGCTTGGGATACAGTAGGTTCATCAAAATGTTCACTTCTTTCTTCTTCTGCCTTAGTTATTTCCTTTTCTGTAAGTGCCATATAAGTTGTATCAAGCCTTTTCTAGTTCTCTAACCAACTCCACATACCCAAGAAAGGAAATCATAATAGTGGTACTGACCCATTATAGAGACCATAAAGCCATACAATTTTTGCACCTGTGTCTGTAAATACATAAACCTCAGGATTTTGTTCTGAATTGTCCTTGAAGAAAATACAATTAAACATTCACCTTCTCACTACTATTGTTTGGCTCCCAATTGCTGTATTTGCCTCCACTTTTCTTAAATGTCATTGCCCAAGACATCGTACCTGAGTTGAGTTAAAATAATTGACCATTTGATGAAAGCCAAAGACTGAACTCAAGCACTTCTGGTAGGCAGAACTCTTACCAGTTGTGAGCACATCCGAGAAGATAAAACTGCTGTTGATCTTTGAGTCCAGCTAGGTCCACAAATGCTTAGTCTATGTGGAAAGCACTCTTCCCATACTTGACCTCAAGGTTTATAGCTTTCTCCCCTCCCTTTCAGAACGACTCCTGTGCCCTTCAGAATAAAATGCAGTCATAGCCAAGTCGGTCGAGTGTCTGGCAGCTGCCTGCAGCCTTTTGTGAACTCTGGGCTTTTCTTCTTTCTGTCCTTTGAACATCTCAAGCTTTATCTTGCTCTGGGCTTTAGTCCATGCTGTCGCCTTCTACTATCTCATTCTTCAGGTTTTTGCTCAAATGTCACCTTTATAGAGTGCCCTTCTCTAAATATCTCTTTCCAAGAAGTGTCTCCCATTCACCTTTCTTTTTATCATGCCAGCACAGATTACTTATTACATGTATCAAAAATCTGCACATGGATTATTAATGTACTTGCTGATTTGTTACCTGTGTTACTGGAGTAAGCTTAGATGATTTGTTTGTTTCCTAGGGCTGTTGCAACAAACTACCACAAACTCAGTGGCTTAAAACAATAAAACAACTATCACACAGTTCTGGAGGACAGAAATCTGAAGTCAAGGTGTCATTGGTGTTGTTTTTGCCTGAAGGTTCTGAGCAAGAAATTGTTCTAAGCCTCTTTCCCAGCTTCTGGTGGCTCTGGGTAATCCTTGGCATTCTTTGGCTTATAAACGTGTCACTACAATTTCTGCCTCCCTATCCATATGGCCTTCTCTGTGTCTATATATCTGTGTCTCAAATCTCCTCTCCTTTATTTTATAGGAAAGACAGCTATTGAATTTAGAGTCTATCCTAAATCCGGGATGATGTCATCCTGAGATTTCTTAAGTTAATTGTATCCATAAAAACACTGTTTCTAAATTAAGTTGACATTCATGGTGCCAGAGGTTAAAACTTTGAAATATCGTTTTGAAGAAGAGTCACAAGACAGCTCACTGAAGAGAGAAAACAACTTTTCTTCCTCTTGGGAACCATCTGAGTCCACCTTTTATGGTACTTGTCCCCTAACAAGCTTTCATTAAATGTGTGGTGAATGAAGGAACGCTGTCACTTTAAGACTTTCCCTCTGTTTTCCTAAATTCTTGCCAGATGGCCCCTCCAGCTCTGAGAGCTGCAGCTTCCCCAGCTGCCTGAGCACCCCACTGTCTATACCATCATGGAAGCTCCACAGGAAGCCTGTGCCCTGGAAAGAACAGCCCAGCAGAACTGTGTGGTTGTCCCCAGAGAAGCTGCATGGCAAGGTGCCGGCATGCTGTTCTAGAGGCAGAGCAGGTTCTTTTCTACTGGGCTTCACAGTCACAAATGTCACTGTGACATTACTGCCTGCTCAGGAAACTTTCCTTCCTACAGGGACATTGGACACAGGACTTTCATGATTACAAATGCTTCCTCCTATCCACACCATGACTTTGCTTATTACTTTTCCTACACTGGGGAATCTTTTTTCCCTCCTGTGGCTTTTTTATCCCAAGCATCAAATTCATCCCACACTGAAATCCCTTTCTTAGAAATAACTCCCTATATAGACCAATCTACTTCCTTTCCAGGATATATACTTTCATAAAGTTTATATTTCTTATTTAAAAGACTTAACACAATAGTAAATCATGATTAATGTACTTACTTGTATAAAGTCTGACTTTCTGAACAATCAATAAGCAACATGGGGGCAGACCTTTGTACATTTTATAAATAGAACCAAGCCCCAATGCATGGAGCTAGAAGGTACTGCCCATGTGCAACTGACCCCTTCAGTGTGGACAACACACTCTTTGTCTTAGCCATTACTCTTCTTATTCACACCTCAATGTCCTCACTTCTCGTGTTCCGAATGCAGCCCTTCATTCGCTGTAAACCGTGCTCATGACCTATAACATCATATACAACAAACTTTGTTTCCAGCATCCAGTTCATCATCATCAAAGCCTGTTCATGGAACCTATCTGATACCTGTTGGTCTCTTCCACGTCTTTGCATCTTCACCTTTCCACATTGGTAGGTGGTTTCCAACCTGCATTTGTTTGCTGGGGTTGCCATTAAGAACGCACCACAGACTGGATGGCTTTAACAATGTAAGTTATTTTCGTACAGTTCTGGAGGCTGCAAGTTTGAGATCAAGGTGTAGGCAGGTTTTATTTCTTCTAGGGCCTCTCTTCTTGGCTTATAGATGACCATCTCTTCCCTGTGTTTATACAACATCTTCTGTATGTGTACACTCATGTCCTAATATCTTCTTCTCATGAGGATACCGGTTATATTGGACTAGAGCCCACTCTGATGCCCTAATTTTAACTGAATTACCTGTTTAGAGACACTATCTCCAGAACAGTCATATTCTGATGTACTGGGGAGTTAGGACTCAAGATATGAATTTGGATGGGGGGACAAATTTAACCCTTCAAATTTCAGATCAGGCACCAATTTTTTATTAATACTCCAAATGAGGTCAGACTTCTCATTACAGTCTTCTATAGCAGCCCACACTATAAGCTTCATGGCATCCACCATAGTGGTGAGTTCATAAGTGTGTGCCAATTATTCTGTTTATGTCTGTCTCCCCTCTAGACTGTAAACTCTATGAGGGCAAAAGAAATGTGTGTATTTTTTCCATCACTCACAGCACCACTGTCCATCATTTATATCTCTGTTTACTCTTTTATCTTCTTCTTTTTGATTTATAGGGTACTATGAGCCCTTCTTTCTCTTTCTGCACCTCAAGCTCTCTACTTGCTTTGACTTATTTCTTGGATATTGTTTCCTTGAGATTTATCTTGGTTGCTTTCTCTTCTTGCTCAATGAGCTCTATCTGGGAAACTGCCAACACTCAATGCTTTAGTAAATGTGATGTTCCGCCAGTGACGTCTGGCCTTCTATCTGTAGTGTGGTTCTGCTTCCTTTGCTCCGTGTCTATGCTCCCTCCTTTCTACAAGTTATTTCAGCTTTATCAACTCCTCAAAAACATGTTCAACAAGTAAATTATCTTTGCCTTTAAAACTATTCCACCTCTATTTCTTAGCTTAGGGAATGGCACCAAGATACAGTTATTCACACAATTATATGTGTGACAGAAACCCATTACAGACATAAAACGGAGCAATATAAGGATTATCCAAGTCCAGCTTCATTCCCACATCTCAAACCCTACTCTGCTGACTCTTCGGTGTACCCCTTGATTCTCTTCTCTTCTCTCCATTCTTTATGCCTTAAATCAAACACCCTCTCTTTCTACTTAGCCACAAGAATATTTAACTAATAAAAATCTAAATCACTCCTGTGCCTAAAACCTTCTATTTTCAACCGTGTCATCTGTTCAGCCTGATTCACAGGACCCTACATGAAGCACGACATGCCCATCTCTTCCTACTGTTTTTATACTAATCTTCCCTATTTTTTGGCCTATCCTCACGTTTGGTTAGGTTTTATTTCTCATCTGTCTTTGAAGTGGCCAGGCTTCTCTATGGTTCTGTGTATCCCAGACCCTACTTTAGAAATGCGTACTGGCAGAAGAAGCCCTTAGCTGTCAACTTTTATTGAGAATAGTCTCAGCTGCAGAAAACTACCTTGCTCAAGGCCACACCTCTTTCCATGGGCAGACGGCATCCATTGCTGATCAACAATTCAGAACATTTCCGCAGGGCCTTTCCAGCTTCAGAACTTGCTTCAGTGTGGGCTGGGGATGTTTTGGGGCCTGGATTGCAGCTCACCTTCTCTCTGTATGTAGTCCTCCTTCTTTCTGCTTTCATTCTCAGGTGTGGATACCAAGGCTCTCCTGGATAAAATTCTTGCACTCTATTATCCATCTCAAGGTCTCATTCGTAGAGAACCCATCTATGACACCAGTTATTTGCAGATGTTGTGCCCTCTGCTTGGATAGCATTTTTGTTCTATCTTTCCCTACCAAACTCCTTTGCATTCTTCACATCTCAAGTCATATGTCACCTAGGTGCTACAAAGTGAGTCACTTTATTTTCTGTCCCATTATAAAACATTTTAGTTTTCCTTGAGACCAACACATATCACTCTGCATTATAATTATTATTCAGATAACTTCTTTTCTGCTCTAACTCTGTACTCTTCAAGTATGCAGTATTAATTAGTTATTGTCCTAAAAAGTTACAAACTTATTGGCCTAAAATAACACAAATAACACTATTATCTTATAGTTCTATGAATCAGATGGCCAGGTGAGCCTAGCTGGGATCTCTGCTTAGGATCTTTGAAGACTAAGGTCAAGATGTCAACTAGCCTGGCTCTTCACTGGGGGCTTTGGAAATAATTGACTTGAAGTTCATTCCAGTTATTGGCAAAATTCAGGTCCCAGTGACTGTAGGTCTGAGTTTCCTGTTTCCTCACGAGATGTCAGCTGAGGGTCACCATCTGTTTCTAGAAGCTATCTAAGCTCCTTGTCATTTAGTTCTCTCCAGCTTCAAAACTAACCATAGTGCATCAACTTCTTATGCTTTGAAACTCTCTGACTTCCACTCCTGTTTTTTATTACTGCCATTTGTCAGAGCAATGTAACTGATTTTTAGGCTTCATATGATTATATCAAGCCCGGATCAGGAGTCCTAAGGTATTATTTAGCAAAATCACAGGTGAGGGACTTCACAGTTGCGGTCACAGGTTCCAGTGAGTAGAAGATAAATTCCTGGAGGCTGTACCAAAGAATCAGGCTATAGAAGATGGAAAGAGTGTCTTTTTCGCTGAATATGTGCCTCAGAGACCAGCAGAGCTTCTGATATAAAATATATTTGTGCTGTGTCAATTTTTATGTTGAACTAACTTTGGGTTTCAATTAATACGATGTTTTTAACTCTCTGGTCTTAATTGCATGCATGATCAAAACAAAACAAAGCAAAACCAACAAGCAATAAAAATAAAACACCTCACAGCAAATAAGGAAATAAAATAATAGTAAGAAAATAGCTTGCAAGACTTTCATGATGAGCATTGATCCACAGGAGAAGAGATGAAAAATAAAAAATAAATGTCACAAAATGGAAAGATAGAAAACCCTGTTGGAAAATCTTAGTTCTACAGTTTTGCTCATTTTACAGTTGAGTTTTTCACTCTTCAAACTCAAGAATTCAATGACTGTTCTAAGTGACCAAAGTTATGTTACTGTTAAAATGTGTTGATTAGATTAACGTCAAATAAAAATCTGGTTTGAAGTATCAGAAAAGCAGGGCTCACCAATTTGTCCCTAGAATATACCATGATGAACTGGCAGTTTTGATTTGGAGATGGGGTTATTCACGTGTCACTATTTGTGGGTTTGTTTATGGAAACCATTGCAGTGTTTTCGAGATTGTTTTCTCTCTATGTAGACACCAATGATTCCAATACGTTTGGGTGACTACAGCTTCCCTCCCTGCTGCTGATTGCAGCCTTTGCTTCATTTTGTGCTTAGACATACAAAGTGATGACAAAGGTAGATGATTGTTTCTGGCTGCAGCTCACCCGAATAAAACTGTTTCAATTGATTCAGAGCGCTGATGTCAGGCAAGAACCTATACTTCTTGACACTGCATTTTTCCCAGTGAATAATAAATCACTTTGTTTCCACCAACAACCTCTTTCCCTCTGACTTTCTCTTTTCTTCTACCATTAGTCATGCTGGTTGAGCTCACCACCTGCCACTTGGCATGCTTCTGCAAATGCTTTTACCCACACAGAGGTGGATTTGGTGACACTGAAGTTGGGAACACACCTGTGCTTACTTAGGTTGAAACCTACCAGCTGTAACCCCTTTAAAAGTATTTTTTGTGTCTGTTTGTATATCTCACAATCTGGTTTTCTCTTGGTGAGGATTTTTCAACAATTCTATCATTAGATTTGTGTATTTCAGGTAACATAAATATGCCTCAGAACAAAATACACAAGTAGATAAATACATAGTGGGTAGTCTTGAAGGGAGAACTAGTGGTAACGCATTGACTTGTATATAACTCACACACCACAGCTCCTTTAATTATCCCAACAGATCTAATAGGGATAAATTATACATTGTGCTTTTTAAAGAGGTGCGAAAGGTAAACTCAGAAAAGAGAAGCAACTTACCTAGATTGCTAACCCACTAAGTGAAAGATCCTAGGCTTAAAAGAATGTCTAATTGCAGCGTACTAATAAGTATCCCTCTGTATGTCTCAACTTCCTACTTGATTATGTTGTTTTATTTTACATATTCATTCGACATTCAAAGAATTACTATTACGAGCCAGACACTGTACTGGCAGCAAAGGATTAATACAGGCAAAGACACAGTCTTGTCTCACAGATGTTTGTAGATCACTATAATGGATATCCGTGAAAATGAATAATTATAACGCAGCTTATTTAAAGTGTTGTAGCAAAAGCAGCTCTCAATGTAAGTCTATCCAGGGTTACCCTTCAATGAATAGCTACTACTTATGAGTGACTGTTTAAAATTAAATTTGCAAAAATTAAAATCATTTTATAAATGAAATCAATGGTTCAGCTTCTCAGTTGCAGTAGCCACATGTCAAGGGCTTGGTAGTGACATGTGGCTACAGCACAGATTAGAGAACATTTCCATTATGGCATAACATCCTGTTGTACAACCCTGTTCTAGAGGATGGATCAGAAGACCTTTACAGAAAGTAGTTCTTGATCTGAGACTTGAATGTTAAATAAGCATTTCCAGGCAAACCAGCAGGGCCAGGGGATTCTAGGTTGAGGAAAAAAAGAGTGCCCAAGGTATGGAGGTGCTAGGAGAAGATATGGATTTTCCAGTGAGCTACAAGTAAATCAGAGCAATTTTGAATGTTTAAAGGGTGAGCTGGATTTGGGAGCATAACATAGATTAACTGGAAGGCAGGGTCTCTTCACTAATAACCTTCTGTGTCATTGTTCGACACAGTATGAGGTACATTTGTCATAGGATGGAATGCAGCTTTTCTCCTATGGATCAGTAATTTTCAAGACTTTTTGGTTCCAGAACCGTTTTTTAATTCAAAATGTGATTTAAATAGAACTGATCTGTTCAAAGCACAGGGGAGGGCTTCTCTCTCAGGAGCACCTGGAACTTTGAGAGACCCTCATTGAATCCTGGGACTCAGAAGAGCTAGTGCAGATTCTAGAGAGACAGCAAAGAATTTTGAACATAAGACAGATGGTCTGCAGCTGCACTGGGAAGATTATCCTTTTCCAGTGTGGAGGACTGATGGATGGAGGTAGGATGGAAATGGGCATGGATGACAAAAGCAGGAAATAGAGGAAGAAAAAGGTGGTGAGCATCATTTTTAAATAAGGAGAAAGGACAGTCTCAGGATCTGAATGAATCTGGAATACAAGGAAGACAAGAGACAGACTCACGCCCAGGTTTCTTTCAGGGATAATTTGGTGGCTGGTGGTGGCATTTTTCATGATGTGAAATTCTAGAAGGACAGTTCACTTACTGGATGATTGGTTTAAATTCTCTATTCTTCAAAAACAAAAATCAGGAGAGGGAGGGCGTTGGTTTACATTTAGGCCTTGAGTTACTTCTCTGTCATACTGTCAAAGTCTGAGGGAATATGAAAAAAAAATCCTTTGATTCGCTTCAATGAATAATGTATGTCTTATTTCTTTATTCTCCCCCATAGCAAACACCAATCAGAAGCATCAGAAACAGACAGATCACGGAAAACTAGAGTCAAAACCGGCATTTTGTCAACTGATTAGATAGCAGTTAGTTTAATGCTAACATTAATCAAGGTCTGATTGCTCCATTGTGAACAAGAGCTATGTGCAAAGATTAATATACAAGATCTGGTTCAGAACGTTTCTGCAGAAACCCCCACGCAATAATTAAGAAGAAAACAAAATGAAGGTTATTGATCCGTTATGTTATTGAGAAACAGTGTAATTGATATTTTAAACCTTAATTGTTCATACTCAAGAGACAGTTTGTACAGATCATTAGTAACAAGGTTTTTGTTTTGTTTTTGTTTGTATCACTTAAACCAAAATATTGAGTTTAACTGTTACCCAGCTTCAAATAAACATTGATTTAATTGTCAGGAAATCTTTGTTTGTGTTTAAAATGATCATTCTTTGGACAAATCTGAAGCAAGAGGGCACAGGCTTTACAATCAGACAGATTATTTTTATCTGGCTTTGTGGAATCAAGTTTATCACTCAATCCATCTGTGCCTCAGAACTCTTTTGTAAACTGGCAATGATAATGTCCATCTTCAGATTTGTTGCAAAGGCTCAGGGAGAAAGCCAAAGTCTGGGAGTCAGTGTAGCATACTGGCTAGCAGCAAAGACAGTAGGTAAAAATTACTGTTTCAAATTCAGCTTTGTCACTTCTTAGCTGTCCTACCTTAGACACATTGACTTAACTGCTTTGTGTGTCAGTTTCTACCCATAGAAGAGGGATGGTGGTCATAGGCATTCTTGACAGAGTTCTCCTAAGGATTAAATAAATGCATAAGCATTGCTTGGAAGACAGCCAGGAAGATTAGAGGAACTATATAACTATTCATTGCTTTCATTGTTATTATTTCCAAGTATTTAGGGAATAGTTGATTCTTAAAAAATATTAACTGCAACCTTTTCCCCTCTACAGCTAGAGAGTTGTTAATTTAAACCAGGACTCTTGTCTTTGCTTCAAATGTAGAAACGAACAGGAAAAGACACGTTAAAGTCTGTTGGTCTGCTTGCTTTGTCTGTTTTTACACAGAGTTTTCAGAAAGCATCCTTTTGTCTAATTCCTAAATGTGGACAATGCAGAATAACTTGTGAATAAAGCATGATGAAGGAAGAAAAAAATAAATAATTGAGAGGTGAAGACAGGAGGAGAAATAGATTGTTCTAAACAAGAAACAGATTATTATTCTGACAAAAATTTGAGGACACTTTACTTTCATAAAACAACAATAGGATGATATAAAAACAAAGCCATAAGATAACGAGAAAAAGTTGTGGGAAGTTAAAAACATCACATGAAAAACTAAAGGATAAAAATAAGCACATGAATTGAAGATAATGTCAATGAAATGGCATTGAACCTAGATCCAAAAAGAAATAGAAGAATGTGTGAGAAGAGACATATCTATGGGGCCCAATATTAAGTAAAAGACATTTTGGAAAAGGGTAATTGGGAAAGGAGAGGGAAGAATATTTCCAAAGATATAATACACGGAAAGTTTTTAAAACTGAAGAAAACATGCAACTTCCAATGGAAAGGGTCCCAACCATGATGAGATATAACCACACATCCACTAGAATTGTTAACATTAAAAAATAAATATGTAAAAATAGTAAAACTTAGTGCTGGTAAAGATGCAGACCAACAGATACTTTTGTACACTGCAAACAGAAATAGAAAATAGTACAGTTTAATTGGAAAACAATTTGTCAATACCTTATAAAGCTAAATATGGAATTTCCATATAACCCAGCAATCTCATTCATAGTTATTTACTCAAGAAAAGTGTACATCAATGTTTATATCATTTTTGCTTATAAGATATCAAGAAGTAACTCAAATGATTACCAAGTCATCAACTGGCTATTGGATAAGCACATGGTGGCACGTCTCAACAATGGCCTAGTGCCGCAATAAAAAGAAACAAGCTACTAATGTATTCAACAACATGAATGAATCTCAAAAGTATTAAGTAAAAAAAGAGACACAAAAATCTACCTACTGCTTAATTCTATTTATGTGATATTCCGGCAAAGACAAAATACTAGATAGGGAAATAAGATCAGTGGTTGCCAGAAAGTGTAGATGAGTGGTTAAAGATTGAATAAGAAGGAGCATGAACAGGCACAGAAAGACAAAAATCACGTGTTCTCTCTCATACATGGGAGCTGAAAATTAAAACAACTGAACTCACGGACCTAGAGAGTAGAATGATGATAAGTTTCCAGAGGCAGGAAAAGGTAGTGGGGAGGGGCGATAAGGAAGGAATGGATAATAGTTACAAAAATGCAGTTGGAGAGAAGAAATATGAGCTAGTGTTCATTAACACAATAGGGGTGATTGTAATTGACGACGATAATGTATTATCTATTTCAAAATAACTAAAAGGGCTGAATTAAATGTTCCAAATACAATGAAAGGATAAATGCTTGAGGGGGTGGATATCCCAATTACCCTGATTTGATAATTATACATTACATGCTTGTATCAAAATATCACATGTATCCCAGACAGATATACAACTGTGAAACAAAGTTTAAAAGCAAAATACAAAGAAAAGACACGAGGGAGCTGTTGGTGATGCTACAAATATTAAATATTCTATATCTTGATTTGGTGACAAATATAGTATATGTCAGTAAAAACTTATAAAACTGTACTTCAAAAGAATCGATGTACTTGTTTGTGAATTGGCTCTTTAGCAAATCTGAATTAACTAAAATGGAAAAGGTCCACGAAGTGCCAAGAAAGACAATTCTTAAAAGCCCATATTAGATATGTCTTTGAGAAATTCCAGAACATGAATGACAAAATAAAATGGTTAGTCTCATGAAAAGAGAGAGAGAAAAAAAAAGAAGTGGTCTACAAAGGAATAAGGCCAGGGTATCTTCAAACACACCAGGAACACTGGATGTCAGAAAAAAACAGGGAAAGGATTTTCAAGTTGTGAGAGAAAAAATGATTTTCCAACTCAGAATTTTATACACAGCCAAACTGTCAAGATAGATAAGAATGAGTGACACTTATTTTCCATATACCCACCCTTAGGAAATTACTTGAAAATGTATTCCAGCAAAGATGAAAATAGAAACAACAAGGATTACATGACCACCAGAAAGTGTTGAATTCAACACAGGACAGCAGTAGAGGGAAGTCCAGAGAATATTGTAACCAAAGCATTTTTAGGTGATAAACATCCCATATTGTATCAAAAGGATGATAAATGATCACTCTTCCCCAAAAGGGATATATATATCAGAATATACAGTATGATTGAAAATGTAGAAAGATGGGCATAAGATGAAAGCACAGCCAGTAAAGGAAAAATAATCAAAAAAAGAAAAGAAACGAAAAACTACCAACAGATACATGAAAAAATGCTCAGCCTCACTGTCATCAAAGAAATGCAAATCAACACCACACTGAGATACCACCTGACTCCAGCCAGGACGGCCATCATCAATAACTCAAAAAACAACAGATGCTGGAGAGGATGCAGGGAAAAGGGAATACTTTTACACTGTTGGTGGGAGTGTAAACTAGTACGGCCTCTGTGGAAAACAGTGTGGCAATGCCTAAAAGATCTAAAAATCGACCTTTCATATGACCCTGCATTCCCCCTTCTGGGAATATACCTATAGGAACTCAAATCACTGTATGAAAAAGTTACGTGCACTTGCATGTTTATTGCAGCATTACTCACAATAGCAAAAACATGGAACCAACCATACACACCATTTAAAATAAAGTAGTACATATACATGATGTAATATTATGCAGCCATAAATAAAGAAGGACAGCATTATGGACTTTGCAGCAACTTGCATGGACTCAGAGTCTATAATGCTGAGTGACTTATCACAGAAATAAAGTACTGAGCACCACATGTACTCATTCATAAGTGGACCATGAACAATTATAATACTGTAAGAAAGGGTTTGGCAGTAGTAGGAGCCTGCTGGTGGGGGGCAGACCTCATTAACAAGGGTACCTGCATACTGACCATTTGTATACATTACCCTGAATTGTACACCACAGTTTTTTTTGAGTTGGAGTGTAGTAGCACACTCACAGCCACCCGAGCCACGACCTGCTGTGCTCCTGCGATCCTTCTGCCACAGCCTTCCAAGTAGCTGGAACTACAAGAACGCGCTACCACGCCCAGCTAATTTTTTATTTGTTGTAGAGACAACGTCGCTCCAAGTTGCCCAGGCTGGTCTTGAATCCACTCACCTCGGGCAATCCACTCAGGCAATTCACTCACCTCAGCCTGTACCCAAAGTGCTGGGATTACAGGCTGAACCAGGAAGCCCAGCCTGTACTCCATATTAAAAAAAAAAATTTAGGAAAACAAAGTTGTATAAGAACCTTGGGATCCATATTTGAAGCAGCCATGTAATATTGAGAATGAAACTCAGCAGGCTTCAAGAACAATCAAGTAAATTTGAAGCACACCTCCACCTACATACACATAATATGGGGAAACAGGGAAGGATTGAAGAGGCTTCCCTTCATAGAGATAAATGAAGAATGATGTTGAAATTACATAAAACAGATCCCACAAACTCACTGAGCAAACTCACTGGAGTAGAAGGTAAAATTTAGCAGAATTACATGCTTGCAAATCAAAATAAAAGAAATAAATTTGAGCACTTGCTGTAAGAAATTTATCAGATGTGTAAGAGTTAATGTTTTTATTTTATTATCAAAATATAAACAAGGTACATAAAATAAATTAAACAAGAATTTGAGTAGAATTAAAGCAGTTGTGGTAGTTGCAATAAAAATACTGAAAACCATGAACATTTAGATGTTTTATTACTTTCTCCATCATTCAAGTGAAATTTTTATGCAGAAAGATATGCCAAGTTTGTCCCTGGGACTGAGATAATACTTTGCCTGGCGTTTCCTACCTCTGCATACAGCACCTGTACTTCTTGGTATTACAGAGTTTGAGATACTTGTCTTAACATGATCCACATTTATTGACATTACACATTGCCAGCTGGCACTGATTCTGTGAGTACATACATTCTTCTTCTTTTTTTTTGAGTTGGAGTCTCACTCCATCGCCGAGACTGGAGTGCATTGTCACGTTCCGGCCACCGCAGCCTCAACCTTTTTTTTTTTAATCAATATTTTTATTGTGATATTGTGGGGTACAGTTAAGGGTTAGGTATACAAATATGCTTCGTTCAGGCACCCTTGTTGATAAAGGGTGTCTCCCCATCCACAGAAAGATATTGACTACCATTAATCCCACCTCCCTTTCCC
>CAUYQG010182836.1:0-12035 GCA_963574415.1 Tarsius wallacei
CCACATCTTTAAAATAAAAAAATTAAAAGAGAAAAAATATAAATGGAAGCTACAGCTATAAAAAATAGAAAAAATATAAATGATAAATAATTAAAATGTGGAAAAAACAATTTTTTGCATATGATGTAAAATACCATTCAAATCTGTCTATATTTATGAGAATTACAAAAACCTCAGACATTTAAATTGACAATAGTACTTAGGAAACATAGCAAATTTTAAAATCTTTTTAAACTTTATTCATGTATTTATTATTTATTATTTTTTATTTTTTGAGTTGGAGTCTCACTCCGTCACCCAGACTGGAGTGCAGCGGCCGCTTCCGGTCACTGCAGCCTCGACTTGCTGGGCTCCGGCGATCCTTCTGCCTCAGCCTTCCAAGTAGCCAGAACTACAGGCATATGCTACCATGCCCGGCTAATTTTTTTGATTTACTGTAGAGAAGAGGTCTAACCAAGTGGCCCAGGTGGGTCTTGAACCCATGGGCTGAGGCAATTCACTCACCTCAGCCTCCCAAAGCGCGGGATTACAGGCTGAGCCACCGAGCCCGGCCTATTATTTTTAATAGACAATATATGCACATAGCAAATGATTCAAACAATAAAAAGGGTACTCCGTGGAACGTGCTGCTTCTTTCCTAGCTTGACATCTGCCATCCAATATCCCTTATCGAGGTCTTCCCTTTTAGGCCAGTAAGTAAGTAACCTTTATAAGAATCCGAGTCACCTGCTGGGAGGTGTATAAGCCCAGCCGTTCTGGGATACAGAAGACAAAAAGGCTAAAAGTTCCCAGTCCTAGGTGGGTCAACTGTCGCATAATCTTCTCTTCCTTTGTTTTCAGTGTATATTTTTTTTCTGTTTTGATCCAGGGGGTACATGAGCAGGTTTGCTGCATAGAAATATTGCATGATGGTGAGGTTTGAAGGGCTCCTGTTGAGCCTGTCACCCATGTGGTGGACATGGTGCCCAGTGGTAGTTTCCAGCCCTTACACCCTCCTCCTCCCTCCCCTTTAGGATTGCCCCAGTGTCCGTTGTTCCCAGCCTTGGGTCCGTGTGCATACATTTTTTAGTTCCTGCTTATTAGGGAGAACATATGGCATTCGGTTTTCTGTTTCTGTAACAGGTCACTCAGAATGATGTTCTCTAGCTGCATCTCTTCAGAGGGCATGATTTTGTTCTTTTTTATGACCACGTAGTCTTCCATGATGTTTATGTACCGCATTTTCCTTATCTGTTTTACCACTGATGGGTACCTAGGTTGGTTCTATGTTTTTGCTATTGTGGATAGTGCTGCAATAAATATGCAAGTGCAGGTGCCTTTTTGGTAGCGATTTGCACTCATTTGTGTACGTACTCTGTGGTGGTATTGCTGGGTCAAGCAGTGAGTCTATTTTTAGTTCTTTGAGAAATCTCCAAACTGCTTTCCACAGGGATTTAACTGGCCTACATTATCACTAACAGTGTAGGAGCATTCCCATTTCTTTACATAATGTTTTCAAAATTTCTATATCTTTTTTTTTGAGTTGGTGTCTCACTCCATCACCCAGGCTGGAGCGCAGTGGCACGCTCACGGCCACCCCAAGCATCGACCCGCTAGGCTTCGGCGATCCTTCTGCTTTAGACTTCCGAATAGTGGGAACTACAGGCATACGCTATCAGGCCCGGCTAATTTTTTTGCTGTATTGGAGAGACGAGGTCTCACCATGTTGCCCAGGCTGGTCTCGAACCCGCGGGCTCAGGCAATCCTCTCGCCTCGGCTGGGAGTGCTGGGATTACCACGTCCGGTCTTATATCTTTTTTTGTTTTTAGATGCATTCAGGAGGGGTGGTCAGGGAAGACAGGAGGACAGAGGCTTTGAACTGAGCTGAGCCTGGTAGGTGAGGAGAGAGCCTCAGAGAGGCCCAATTCTGATGAACTTGACGAGGGCAAGAGCAGATGGGCATCGGCAGAAATTCCCATCAGGTACATCATGGAGGCGGGGGAGGGGGTTGCTGGAATCTTAGATTTTATTTTAAGTCAAAATGGACTTTAAAGATCCTTTCTTTCCACCTGTTCATTTTCTAGATGGGGAAACAGGTTCAGAATGATGATGGATCCTGTCTACATTTGGGAGTAATAAAATAATGCATGTCGTTCCCAATCTAGCAGGGCAAAAATCATTGCCATTACACGTTCTCCTCCTCATTCTCCCTGTGCCAGAGAAGATGGCAGCTCTGCTCTCACAGTATCCTGGTCCATGTCGCCCACATCTGCCTAAGGGGCTTGGGATGGGTTATTAAAAACGACTGCAAATCTTTTGTCGTTCTTCTCATGGAGAGGTGGAGTCTATGAGGCTTCTTTTTTTTTTTTGAGTTGGAGTCTCACTCTGTCACCCAGGCTGGAGTGTGCAGTGGCATACTCATGGCCACTGCAGCCTTGACCGGCTGGGCTCATGCGATCCTTCCACATCAACCTTCCAAGTAACTGCAACTATAGGCGTGTGCCATGACACCTGGCTAATTTTTTGATTTATTGTAGAGACGAGGTCTCGTCAAGTTACCCAGACTGGTTTTGAAGCCCTGGGCTCAGGCAATCCTCTCGCCTCGGTCTCCCAAAACGCTGGGCTTACCGGCTTGAGCCACTGCACCCGGCCTGAGGCTTCCCTTGAAGTTGGATGGTCCTGTGACTGCCCCTATAAAGTGGTGGGAATGGCCAGATCACAAAAGGCAATGTTTGCTGGGAGCCTTGGGTGCATGTGCTGTAGAAGCCCAGGCCCCACAGAAAGTCTTTATCTAGGGGCCCCTGTCAACAGCCCCTGCTAAGTTGAGCTCCCAGTCCACCCAACCTAGGTACTAGATGTGGGGAGGTTTGCAGCAGGGAAGCCCTCCAGTAAATGGAGACACCTATGGGAGTTTCCAGCCCCAGCCATTCAAGTCTTCCCAACTGAGGTTCAGACATGTTGGAGTGGAGACAAGTCATTCTCCCTGCCCTGTGTCAACCTGAAACGATCAAAAGGATCAGAACCCGATTTTAAAGAGTTATTCAAGCAAAAATCTAGGAATGAACACTCAGAAAATGCGGACTCCAGAGAAATGGGATCAGTGCTTTGAACTTAAAAGTTAAAGTCTTGCTTGTATAGGAAGAAAAGAAAGAAATTTAACAGAATGACAACATTTCCTATGAGTTTATGAGTTACAATAATTTAATCACAGTTTGTTTTCTGAATGACTTGCTTTCTTTTCCTCTCCAGCTGATAAGAGTATACTTAACATTCCCTCTTCGACAATGCATTGGCCATAAAGTGTTTGTGTGAAAGAGGCAAGAAGGAAGTTAATCCCAAGTGAAGACCAACAACGAAGAGGAAAGGGATCTTCCCGGGCACCCTTCAGGCATTTATCATATTTTACAAAGCAACGCAGAAAAGGAAGAAGGCCAATCTATAATGAGAGAAACAAAAGTAACAGCTGCCTAGGTTACAGACTGCCTGTCCCATGACTCAGATCCCATAATCATATTTCATGGGCCAGGCTCAGTGGCTCAGCCTGTCATCCCAGCACTTTGGGAGGCTGAGGCAAGAGGACTGCCTGAGCCCATGGATTCATGACCAGCCCGGGCAACTTGGCAAGACCTCGTCTCTACACTAAATCAAAAATTAGCCAGGCATGGTAGCGTGGGCCTATAGCTCCGGCTACTTGGAAGGCTGAGGCAGAAGGATCGCCTGAGCCCAGCAGGTGGGCGCTGGGGTGACCGTGAGTGTGCCACTGCACTCCAACCTGGGCGGCAGAGTGAGACTCCGACTCAAAAAAAAAATCATATTCCTTTAAGGCTCAAAATAATTTAAAAGTCAACAGCTCAGATCTTTAAGTACTTATTTTCACACCTGTTTACGTGCCTAACTCGTAGCATCAGAGAGCATTAAGAGCTGGTGGCACCACTATGTGTTGGGGTGACCAGCTACACAGCAGTAGCACCTGAGATAGGCCTCAAGGGACTCCTGCTGGGGTAGTTGCGGTATAAATTGACTCGACATTTTAGAAGGGAGAGGGAATTTCAGTGGCGCTTTGAAGAATCACAGGCAAATTCTTTGTAGAAAGAATTTTAATGAACAAGAAAAGAGAGAAATTACTTTGAGCCCTTGCCCTAGGTGCTTTACAAATATTATATTGTTTGATTGTCTGCATGGCCTCATAAGATAGGATGATTCTACAAAGGAGAAAACTGGTTCTTCAGAAGGTTAAGTTCCCACCGCCAAAGGCTACATAGTAACGGCTGGCCCAGACCAGACTCAAACCAGGGCCTGACAACCGAGTTGCGACCCTGCCCAACTACCTGCCCATTCATTGGCTGTGTTTGTGTTACGTTTTGTATGTTTGTTTGAGGAACTGAAAACAACCCGAAGCCCAATGACATGTCATGATATACCACTTCTTTAATACAACGCAGCTAGCTATGTTGCAACAGATAAAAATATAAAAGCATTACATATGAAAGAAAAGAACAAAAGTATAAAATAGTGTTAATGAGAAAAGTAAAACACAAGGTTCTACATAGGCCTATGTGTGGAAAGAAAGAGCAATATATAAATAGTTGCTTTCATGCGAAGGGTAGCTTTGGGTTGGTGTTTTGGGCTGACTTGTGTCCCTCCCAAAATATATAAACTAAAGCCCTAACTCCAACACCCTAGAATGTGACTATGTCTGAAGATCGGGCTTTTAAAGGGGTTAGGGTTAGGGTTAGGGTTAGGGTTAGGGTTAGGGAAAGCCCTAACTCCAACACCCTGGAATGTGACTATATCTGAAGAGCGGGCTTTTAAAGGGGGAATTAAGTGAATAGGTGAGCCCTAATCCAATATGACTAGTGTCCTTACAAGAAGGAGAGATTAGGACAGAGACACACACAGACGGAAGACCACATGGGGACACAGGAAGAAGCCCGCCATCTGCAAGCCAAGGAGAGAGGCCTCGGAAGAAACGAACCCTGGTGACACTTTGATCTTGGGCTTCCAGCCTCAAGAACTGTGAGACAATAAATTTCCGTTGTTTAAGCTATGCAGTCTGTGGTGCTAGGTTACGGCAACTTGCACGATCTAATATGGTTGGTGTTGTATGGTAATAATTTAAATTTAAGTTGAACCAGGTATCATTAAAGCCCTCTGCTTCAGTGATGAGTATTTTTTTTAACCTTACTGCCAAGGGTGGTCAATAGTCTCCTCAGGCACTAGAATAATGTTATTGTTTATGAATCCACTCGAGCAGCCCAGAAGCCACAGGGGTTTAAATCTAGCAGGCTTTGAAAAATAATACAGGAAAGGCTACTTGCTATCACAAGTACTTTGTTATTTTTTTCTTCTGAAAATCTGCAGCGCATATGTGTGAAATTGTATCTCTATTTAGAGTGTTGTTGTTTCCTAAGGCTCAGCTGCTCTCCCTCGCTGGTGGGGAGGGAGGGGAGGGAGGGCGTTCACCCAGCCCTAACTGTGCCATATTTTGTCTCACTTCAAATCACCTCCCCGCACAGCCTCGGACTGTGTGAGATGCATGAAATCAGCCTTCTGAAAAGTTCCCAATTACAGGTTGCCCTCCCTGGGAAGGGAGGTGAATTTTTTATTGATTTTTGCTGTCACATTCAATCTGGGTTCTAAATACCCGGTTTCCTGCATGGCCACAGGCACAGAGGGGACTGGAGATGGCCTTATGGTGTGAGGAGAACAAATATTAATACCTAAATGCCTTAGGGTTACCTATGGAAATGGTCTCAGCTGGTAACGCAACTGTACACCGAAATAAGCAAAAACATAAAATCTACCCAAAAAATGAACTCGGAGGGATTCTGGAAAGGGCAAGACCCGTAGGCCTCTGGAAGAGTCTGCAGCCCTGACCCTTCATGTTGATTCCTATTCTGAAGAATCACTTCCCTTCAGGTCTCAGGAAGCATGGTTTTCCTTCCCAGAGGTCACTGTGGGTGTCTGCCACCCCACACTCTATGACCTGGAGGAAGGAGGGCGTGCTATATTCAGTTGCATTGTCAGCATGATGCTGGGAACATGGTGCTCATTGAGGGCGTGAATGAATGCAGGAAGTAACAAATGGCTTTGCTCTAACAAGCCCTCACCCAGAGAAACAACATGTATACTCTAAGAACAAGCACATGGAATGAGACTAGACTGAGGTTCTCATCCAACTTTATCGCTAAGCTTGGGTTTTTTTTCACGTATTTACGGTTTGGTTTTTCCCATAGGTCTGTGCTTCAGTGAGTGAACGCTTGGCAAATGACGCCCTTAGCTGCCTGAGCCCACCTCCCCTCCCCTGGCTCTCAGTGGGGTCTCTCTGTGCTCCACTTCTTGCCTCCTCCCCCACCCGTCTCCGTCTCAGAGAGCATGTCCAGAGACAGTGCGTGGTCCACTGTGGGTGGGGAAGTGGCTCTAGGAACAGAATTCACCAGAGTCAGGGGAGTAGCAAACAGAAAAGCCACAGCAGGAACTTGGTAATCAAGCCATAAGCGAGCTTGTTTTTCATCGCAGCACTCTACAATGGCTACTTTTTTTTTTTTTTTTTTGAGTGGGAGTCTCACTGTTGCCCAGACTGGAGTGCAGTGGCCGCTCCCGGCCACCGCAGCCTCGACCCGCTGGGCTCCGGCGATCCTTCCGCTTCAGCCTTCCAAGTCGCTGGAACTACAGGTGCGCGCTACCACGCCCGGCTCATTTTTGATTTATGGTATAGACGCGGTCTCGCCCAGGTGCCTGAGCTGGTTGTGAACCCGCAGGCTCAGGCCACCCACTTGCCTCGGCCTCCCAAAGCGCTGGGGTGACAGGCTGAGGACGAGCGTTAAAGCCTTGGGAAGCATTCGGGAGAGAGAACGACACTGTTAGCGGGTGAGGGAGTCACAATGTCAGTGAAGAGTGGGGAATTGGGACCTCAGGATCAGAGAGGCAGAGAGCGAGGGTCCGAGGGCAGGAACACTTGAGAGTGGCAGACTGAGGGCGGGAATAATAGCGAGTGTGGGGACGGGGATGGGATGCGATCGACTGGTGAGTGTGAGTTTACGAGTGGCAAGCGGGGGCTGACAAGCAGGGCGTCCAAGAGGAACCTCCCATGGCGAAGAGGGCCGGGCCGGTCACGGGCCTGTCAAGAGCGCAGCGGGGGCGGGTCTGTCGTGGGAATTCTCCACCGAGAATGGAGACTGGGGCTTGGGGGTGAGAGCCATAGTGCAGTTGGGTGACCCACGGCGGGACGCTGGCCAGTGCCGCGGGCAGAGGCACAGAGCCCGCCACGCAGGTGACTGCCCGCCCCCGAAGGGCCGGGGCCTGGCCAAGAGCCATCTCTTCATCAGCGTCAGGCCCGTGGCTCTCCAGCTCTCCCAAGGGCGGCTTGGGGATCTGGAAGCCAATCTGCGCTTGCCAGGGTGAAAAAAGAATCATGCATCAGTGGGAAGCGTTGTGCTCTCGGAGCCCTAATTTCCACTGGCGTTTGGTGATCGGCCCCATAAATCCCAAACGTGCCTCTCGTTTAGTTTTTCCACCCTTTGAGGACATCTGCTTGGCATGTGCCCCGGGGGTCGGGAGGGAATGGTGCCGGGAGCTCTCTCTCAAGTCTTTCCGCAAAGGGCGAGTCCGCAGGTGTGGTTGTGCGCGTCCGGTCCCTGCCCTCTTCCCGCTCCCTGATGCCGGCCTCCCCATCCTCGGGGGCTTTGTGAAGATGGCTCAGTTTCCACGTCGATCGATGTACTCAAAACGCAACTTTCAGGCCCACATGGGGCAACTTCACGTGTTTCCAATTTATGGTTCCCAGCCCAGTGTGTTGTAATGTGGGTTTTATGTACATGGAGAGTCGGGTTTTTTCCTTTGTCTTTTCTTGCCTGCCAATGGGACCTACTTTGCCTGTATGTTTCCATTTTGATTTGGCTGAAGAGTGCTGAGCCGACCCTTGGGCTTCCGTAGGAGACAGACACGTCCAGGGTGAAGCCAATGGCTAGTGGTGACGCGGTCAAGACCCCGTGAGCAGAACGGCATCGCCGAGCACCATGCCGTCCTACATGCTCTCATTTTTTTTCTTTTCCAGATGAGAATGCCATCATTTCTGATCATAAAATTAACGCCAGCTACATTTTTAAAAAATCAAGAAATCAAGCACTAAGACAAATTCGGTCCATCGCAAACCTTTACCCTGTGCGTATTCCAAAGGAATGGACACTGTTAACCATTGGGTGTATGCTCTCAGACGTATCTATCCACATCAGTCAAATACATAAGTAAACGTATATTATAAAGATTTTATAAAAATTGAAGGATGACCACCATAGTCTTCCAAAATCTCTTGCGTGTGTCATGTGTGTGTCCTTTAAAAATGTTTTTAAGATTTTACTCCAAGTCACCGAATGTAGATTTGCTTGATGCTCTGTGATGGGGCCTGCATTTTTATTTCTGGCGGCAGCGGGCAGGGGGCGCCCTTTTGTTGAACCTGCCCTCTTTCAGTGGCTGGACTTTTTATGGGTTTCGCGCCTATACATGGGGTGGTCCTGAGCAGGCTCGGTCCTACCTCTGCGCCTCTTTGGGTTCAAATCGCCCCCCGGGATTAGGTCTGCCAAATGGAATCGCTGGGTCAAAAGGTGTAGCGTGGTCCAGTTGACTCACCCAGTCCTGGGGCACAGCCAGCGGCCTGGACACTAACTGCAGGAGGGGACCTCTCCCCGCCCTTCCCTATTGTCCTGTCACTTGCAGCAAGCCTGTCCCTATCCCCCATGTCCCGAGAAGGCCAGCTGAGGCACACTTCTCAGCGCCAGGGACTGGACCACCCCACCACTTGCCAGAGGCAGTCCGACTGCCGGAAAGGCAATTCGACCACAAGACAAGAGGGCTTTGGGTCCTCAGCTCTAGCACAGAGCGTCCAAGACGGCCGGTGAAAGAAACAGGCCCAGGAGGAGGAGGACAAGGGCATGGCCAGGGTGCCCCTGAGTGGGAGCGAGGCCCCTTCCCTGAGGGGCAGCCCCACACCCAGCACGAGCAGGGTGTTACCGCCCTCCCCACCTTGGCGGAGAAGCCCGGTGCCCCTGTGTGGTGGCCCTGCCCGGCACCTGTCCCAACCCAGACTTGGCTTCCCCATTTGCCGGAGAGGAGGGTTACCTGCTGTGGCCCCTAGGGCCTCTCCTGAGGGCAAACCACCCCAAGGACGCAGAAATTCCTGGCTGTGGTGGGTCTCCTCCCCAGGCAAGGACTCTGGGCCTACAGACTCCCCCTCCCACCCCACCGCCCAGCAGTCACCCGCCGCCACCCCAACTCGGGACACTGTTCATTTCTCCTGATCTGCCCTGGCGGGCCAGCTCCCTGCCTCCTCCAGCCTCTTATTAAAGCTCTTGGGTCCTTTTTATTGAGTTATAAAACCAGGATTGTTTTTGGATGAGGTTGGTGAAAGGGTCTGGAAACTTGGTAATCTGAACGTCTCAGGCCTGTAGACAGATCTTGTTGCTTGGAGATAATGAGGGCCGCGTCTGCAAGTATTAAATTATTTTCATTTTTTAGGTGGTGCCAGAAGCGGCGGGGGCACCCAGCGGGAGGGGGATAGGGAAGGCTGGAGTCGCACCCTCCAGGGTGACAGTCTCCAGGTCCCACCCCCAGGAGGGGAGGCAAAGGGCATCTGTCCACACCACAGTTTTAAGAAGGAGTGGGACTGGATGCCAGGATGCACGCCAGTAGTGCCAGCTCTTTAGGAGGCCGAGGGGGGAGGACCACTTGAGCCCAGGAGCTCAAGACCAGTCTGGGTAATATAGCGAGACCTCATCTCTACCCAAAAGTCAAAAGAATTAGCCAGCCATGGTGGCTCATGCCTGCCGTCCCAGCTACTCAGGAGGCTGAGGTGGAAGGATGTCCCGAGCCCAGGAGGTCCAGCCTGAGTGATAGAGAGCCCGACTGAAAAAAAAATCTGGTGTGGTGGCTCATGTCTCTTACCCCAACACTTTGGGAGGCAGAGGAGAGAGGATTGCCTGAGCCCACGAGTTCAAGACCAGCCTGGGCAACTTGGCAAGACCTCGTCTCTATAATAAGTGAAAAAAAATTAGCCTGGCATGGTGGCGTGCACCTGTGGTTCCAGTTACTTGGAAGGCTGAGGCGGAAGGATCGCTGGAGCCCAGCAGGTCGAGGCAGTGGTGGCCGAGAGTGTGCCACTGCACTCCAGCCTGGGCGACAGAGTGAGACTCCAACTCAAAAAAAATGAGTGAGGTCTGTCTCACGGGAAACTTCCTCTACTGCCCAAGGCCCTGTCCCAGAGCAGGCGACTAGTCTACTCGTTCTGCCCATTCACTGTGCGACCTTGGCGCCTGCGTGCAGCTTAGGAGAGCCCTGACGCTCACCCTCCTCCCTGAGGCTGCACTGCGCCCCTGCAGGGGCCACGTCCTGCCGCTTCCAGGCCCCTCTGGCCGTAATCCCAGTGGCCATCCAGGAGCTGATCCCAATGCCCCTCCCGCCTCATGGCCCTCCCTGGCATCAACCCTGATCAGGCCCGAGCTCCTGCTGCCTCGACGCTTGCTGCAGCCATCGTCATGCCAAGAACAACAGAACAGGCTGAAGCGACCGAGTGTGCCCTGAGCCTGGCCCCCACAAGGCTGCCGCCGTGGCCACATTGGGGGAGACATGAGACGCCCTCAGGGCATCGCCTACCCAGCACTGCCCTGCAGAGTCGAGGCATTTCCCAAGGCCACGGGCTGGAGTGGCAGAAACAGGATTCGAACCTGTACAACGCTGGCCCTCTGCGTTCTCCATCAGGTGAGGACAAGGGAGGCAACGAGGTCAAGTCGTGTGCCTGCAGGACGGCTGGGACGGTCCCCAGGTCCCTCTCACTCTGCGCTTAGCACTGGCGTGGGGGGTGGGGGGCTGCTGTGCGGCCACCAGTTTGGAAGGAAGGCCCAGCTGGGGGCCCTCCAGCCCACGAAGGGAGCGGGCCTCCAGGCGTCCCACGGCCTGCCCCCACATGTGTGCTGAGATGCCAGGCGAGGAGCCAGCCAGTGGCCCATGCCGCCGTCCCCTCCGCCTGGGAAGCACCGTGGGCCAGGGGGCGCCGACCACGCCCCATCTCCGAGCCGTGCCCGCGGGCAACCGGCTGCAGACACAGTTCTGTTGTGAGGCGGGTGCCTCTGCAAGCCAGGCTCTGGGTCCCATCAACGAGACGTGGGCTTTCCGGCCTTTCCTGGAGAAGGTGAAACCCAAGCCTGTAACAACACCGGCTCCCCGCTCTCCTGGACACCAGTCAAAACTCGAATCTGATAAATCTGAAATCGGCCTTTCTAATTGGCCTTCACGGGCTGGACGCGGTGCCAGCACCGGTGGCGTGTCACGTCGTATGTCATGGTGGGTGCCGATGGAAGAAACGAATCTTTCAGGAGATTCCAGAAGAAGCGAGTATTGCCGAGATCCCAGCGAGCCAGACGCCCACCTCGTCGAAGAGTTTAAAGGGAGACTTGTCCGGCCCTCGAGCTCCGCAGAGACTGGAAAGACTCCAGAGTCCTTCCCGCCCCAGACACCCCTCTTCTTCCTCGGCCCGAAAACTCTGCTTGGCCTCCAAACCCCAGCTCCGAAGCACCCACCTCCAAGCCCCCCACGCCCCAGCCAGCTGGGCGCCTGCCTTGTGGCTGTGCAGGTCGGTCCCAGGCCTCACCCGGATTGCCCTGCGATCTCGCCCGGGGCCCTTGCCACAGCCCAGAGTGGCTGAGGGCACAAAGACAGGCCCGCTGCTCCCACGGTGCCCAGAGCAGCTGCAGGACCCGGCGCCCAGGAGGGTCCCCAGCCTGCGGGCCAACAGGTGCACTGGGATCCCCGGCCTCAGGCACGGGAGCAGAGGCCGCCGTTGCCCCCGGACACGGGACGTTTCGGAGACACCTTGAACGGCCACAGCTGGGGAGAACAGGGTCTGTTGTTTCGACGACTTGTGTAGCAGCGTGGCTTTCGTAGGCCCCGCCCGTGTTGGCCTCTGTCACCCCTTCCTCCACCCACACAGCACACACACACCCCACGCACACATGCACACCACGCACAAACACACACCACACATTGTTTTAAAACTCCGTTGATGT
>CAUYQG010182837.1:0-10424 GCA_963574415.1 Tarsius wallacei
CCATCGTGTATATGTACGACATTTTTTAAATTCAGTCCTCTTTTGATGGACAGCATGGTTGGTTCCAGATTCTTGCTATTGTGAACAATGCTGCGATAAACATACGTGTGCAGGTATCTTTTTTATAGAGTGGTGGGAAACTATGTGGGGGGAGGGAGGGGAAGAAAGGTGGGATTAACGGTAGTCAATATCTGTCTGGGAAAGGGGGGACACCCCTTATCAACAAGGGTGACTGAATGATGCATATTTGTATACCTAACCCTTAAGTGTACCCCAAAATTTGAAAATAACAAATATGTTTTTAAAAAATTGAAGAACCCAAGAGCTTGTGTTTATGTGGGTTACAATTTTTTCAGATTTACTCTATAAGAAATGCTGAGAATTTAAAAGAATCCAAAATTGTAATTTTCACCTAAAAACTTACATTTTATCATTGACGATGATTACTGTCAGCTGTCTTCTTTGAAGAGACCCTTTTTATTAATTTTTGAGAAAATGTCTGCCAAATATCCAAGTTAGAATAAGTATAGTTTGTGAAAATAGATTTCTGGGATTAAAAAAAAGCAGATAGGAATGTCTCACAACTAAATAAATCTCACAAATGCTTTTTCTGAAGACCACCATCATACTTGGGATGGCACAGAGGTGCTTTTTGTCCACTTTCCATTCTATTGCATAGATTATTGAAAGGATGTACATTCAAGAGTCTAAATCTAATAAAATTAATATTTTTACTTCTTAATCAAGGACATTCTTAAGTGAAACTGGCTTATTTTTTTTTTCCTTCAGTGAGTTCACGGTGGTGAAGAATATAATGACTACTACTATAGTTTGGTACTTACCCATTATTGTTTTTACACATTGTGAAAATGTGAACATAATGAATAAGAAAAATAACATTTCAGTATTATAAAAAAGTTTTTACCTTAGACCCCCCAGAAAGCTCTCAAGGTCACCTCAAGCTCCTTGTACTACGTTTTGAAAACTACTGCAGTAGATTATAATACCTAAAAGCAATGAGTTTCCCATTCATTTTTATTTGCACCAGAATTTTACTTTACTATATGCTTTTACTTAATAAACTTTTAAGTATATTTCATTGAATAGAAATATTTTTGTTGTTGTTCCTATGAGGAAAGGGGAACTATAATCTTATGGCTATTTATTATTTCTAAATTCATCTACACTTGAGAACCATGTAACTTTCTTTTTTTTATTTTAAAGATGTGGGGTACAATTCAGGGTTAGGTATGCAAATGTTAATTATGCATGTACCCCTGTTGTGGAGAACCATGTAACTTTCTACAGCCACTTGGTTTAGCAAACTTACATTACAAGGGAGAGAAATAATGGAAAAATAAGTAGCAAATATAAAATCATACTGTACCATGTATGGTAATAATTTAAAATGAAATAAAGAAACAAATAGCAAGGCAAACTTATAACATCTCATAAAGGATAATGTTAAATATACTTTATTTTCTATAACATAAAAAATGCATAATAATCCCTTTAATATCTTTTTTCAAGATCTACTATACTAGTAAACCTTCTAGCAAATTAATATGCATTCCTTAAATGAGACAACATGATGTCTTTGATGACAAGGATGTTTTACGTCTGGCAGGATTTAAAAAAGGAACACAACTTTAATCAGACAGGATCTAATGGAATTTTATATGGCAAAATTTCTTGATCTTTCTAGAATGTCTTTCTGTCTGCAATAATGTGTCCCCCTTCCTCAATGCTGAACTTAAACTACAACTATCCAAACCTTGTCCCTACCCTCTACTTTCCCAAATCTTCCAATCATCCTTCAGGTCTATTTAAAAATCCATTTTCTTTCTGAAGCTTTCCCTGATCTTTATCAACTTTGGGATTTTCTTTTATCTTTCATATGGCTTTTTTGTACACTCTGCTTCCTAATAAAGTTTTTATAGATTTATTTTATCCCTGTTACTATATATATTTATTGAGGGTACATAATAGTCTTGTCCATGTTTGTATACTCTTCAATGTCTAGCACAATGCTTTTCTCAATAAGAATACATTGAACTGAACCTATAAACATTCATTGAACTCATATAATATGTAAGGGGCAGGAATAATGTGTAAATTCATGACGTATAAGACTATTCTTGACTTCAGAGTTCTTATGAACTTATTGGAGAGAAATAAATAATAAAGATAAGAGCAAGATGTATGGTAATTTAAAATATACTGATTCAAATAAAAAGTTAGGACAATTTGGGGCAAACTTGTTTAGGTTCTTTTTTAGTTATGGACTGACAATAGATTCAATGAGAGAAAATTCCATAACTTTTCAGTAAGTATTATAGCTGGGAAATAAGTAAATAGTTCCTTTAGAGAACTGATTTCACAGCAGTTCTCATCCAGGAGTGATTTTGCACCCAAGAAGATACCTGGCAATGTCTCAAGACATTTTAGGTTGTCACAACTGAGGGTTGGAGAATTACTACAGGCATGTGGTGAGTAGAAGCCAGCAATACTCTAAAACTGATACTGATAGGTTCCTAGAACACTTACCTGTACTACAAAGGGCCTGTCCTCCAAAAATTAATTCTGTTTTTTTGGGGGGGGTCCCCCTACATAAAAACACAGTGGAGTACAATTGATCCATAAAAAGAATTCTGCCATTTGCAGCAACATGGACAAACCCAGAAAGCTTACATTGACTGAGATAAAGCAGATACAGAAAGATAAATACTACATGATCTCACTCGTGTGACAGCTCAAAAGTTGTTATCATAGAAGTAAAGAATACAATAGCATTTACCAAAGACTGAGAAGGAAGAGGGACAGAAGGGAATGTAGAGAGATTAGTCGACAGGTAAAAAATTACAATTACATAGGAGAAATAAGTTCTGATGTCCCAGTGTACAATAGGCTAACTGTAGTTAACAATAATGTATTACATATTTTAAAACAGCTGGCAGAGAAGATTTTGAATATTCTCACTACAAAGAAATGATTAATTGGAGGTGAAAGATATGCTGATTACCCTGATGTGATTATTACACAATGTATACATACATGTATTGAAATATCATATTATGCCCCACAAATATGTATAATTATAATGTATTACTTAAAAATTTTTAAAACGATTACAAAAATAAACGAGTAGAGCATTTGAATAAAGATTTCTCAAAAGAAGATATAAAAATAGCTACTATATAAATTTAAAATGCTCAACATCACTGATCATTAAAATGTAAATTAAAACCACAATAGACATCACTTCACATATGTTAGAACCAGGTGAAGTAAGGACCAATGGGAGGCCCAAACTTCACCTGTAAGATGACCACTTATGTACCTAATTCTGAATTGCACCCTACATCTTTAAAATTAAAAAAGAATGGCTATTATCAAAAAGACAAAATATATAAAGTGTTGTTAAGGATATGAAGAAAATTGAATTCTTGTACATTGTTGGTGGGAATGTAAATTAGGGCAGTCATTATGAGAAAGAGTATGGAGGTTCCTTAAAAAATTGAAAAAGAATTAACATATGACCCAGAAATCCCACTTTTAGGTGTTTACCCAAAATATTTAAAATAAATATGTTAAAGAAATGTTTGCATTCCCAAGTTCATTGCAGCTCTACTCACAACAGTCAAGATATGAAAACAACCTAAGCATTCATCAGTGGTATATACACATAAAAGAATACGATTCCATTTTTTTTTTGAGTTGAAGTCTCACTCTGTCACCCAGACTGTAGTGCAGTGGCCGCTCCCGGCCACCGCAGCCTCGACCTGCTGGGCTCCAGCGATCCTTCTGCCTCAGCCTTCCAAGTAGCTGGAATTACAGGCGCGCGCTACCACGTATGGCTATTTATTTATTTATTTATTTATTGTAGAGATGAGGTCTCGCCTGCCCAGGTGGGTCTAGAACCCGCGGGCTCAGGCAATCCACTCACCTCAGCCTCCCAAGGCATGGGATTACAGGCTGAGCCACCGAGCCTGGCTCCATTTTTTTTTAATTTATTTATTTTACTTTAAAGATGTGGGATACAATTCAGGATTAGGTATAAAAGTGGTCATCGTACAGGTAAAGTTTGAGCTCCCTTTAGACCTACTTTGCCTGATTTAAGATCAGGTGTCCTTATTGATGTTGTGTCCCCCCCACCAAACCCAAGCAATATCTTGCTACTCTCAATCCTTCTCTTTTACTACTATGATACATATTCAGGGTCCGCTTACGAGTGAAAACATGTGGTACTCTGTTCTTTCTTTCTGTGATAGATCACTGAGTATGATAGACTATAAATCCATCCAAGTTGCTGAGAAGTCCGTATGTTTGCTCTTCTTTATGGCTGTGTAACATTAAATTGTGTATATACACCACATCTTTTTCCAGCCTGGTTTTGATGGGCAGCACACTTGGTTTCATGATTTTGCTATGGTGAATATCACTGCAATAAACATTCATGTGCAAATATCTTTTTTGTAGAATGATTTAAGTTCCTCTGGGTATATTCCCAGTAGGGGGATTGCTGGATCATATAGAAGGTCAATGTCTAGTTATTTCAGAAATTGCCACACTGTCTTCCAAGAGGTTGCACTAGTTTGCATTCCCACCAGCAGTGTAGAAGCATTCCTTTTTCTCCGCATCCTCGCCAGCATCTGTTGTTTATTTTATTAATGATGGCCATTCTTTTGGGGGTTAGGTGAGATATCAATGTGATTTTAGTTTGCATTTCTCTGATGATTAGTGAGGCTGAGCACTTTTTCATGTGTCTGTTGGCTGCCCATACATCTTCTTTTCAGAAGTGTCTATTCATGTCTTTTGCCCACTTTTTTGTTTTGTTTTGTTTTGTTTTTTGAGTTGGAGTCTCACTCTGTTGCCCAGACTGGAGTGCAGTGGCTGCTCCCGGCCACCGCAGCCTTGACCTGCTGCTTTTACCCACTTTTTAATGGGGATGTTTGCTTTTTTCCTTTTGGCACATTTGAGTTCCTTGTAGATTCTGTATGTTAGGCCTTTGTCAGATATACAGTTGGCAAATATTTATTTCCCATTCTGTGGGCTGTCTCTTGCTCTCTTGATGGTTTCTTTTGCTTTGCAGAAGCTTTCCAGTTTGATAAGGTCTCACTTGTTTATTTATCTCTTATGGCATGGGCATTTGGGGCTTGATCAGGAATTGGTTGCCAGTTCTAATTTCTATAAGGATGTCTCCTGCATTTTCTAGGGTTCGTATAGTTTGGGGTTTTATGTTTAGGTCTTTGAACCATTTAGAATTGATTTTTGAGTATGATGATAGGTCCTATTTCAATCTTCTACATGTGGTCAGCCAGTTTTCCCAGCACCATTTACTGACTAGGTTCTCCTTGCCCCAGCGGCTGTTGGTGGAGGCTCTGTCAAAGATGAGTTGGTAGAGAAATTGAGGTTTTGCTTCCGGAATCTCTATCCTGTTCCGTTGGTCCAATGCCAGGCCATTTTGATTATTGTAGCCTTATAATAAAGTTTAAAGTATGGAAGTGTGATACCTTCAGCTTTGTTACTTTTGCTGAGGATCATTTTGGCTATTTGTGGTCATTTATGTGTCCATATGAATTTATTTTTAATTTTTTTTATTTTAAAGATGTGGGGTACAACTCAGGGTTAGGTATACAAATGTTGATTATGCAGGTACCCTTGTTGATGAAGTGTGCCCTTCTCTCCCCTAGCAGTTTCCTTCAACTGCCAGTCAAACCCCCTCTCCCCTAGCAGTTTCCCACTACTGCCAATCCCTTTCTTATAGTATTATGATAATTGCTCAAGGTCCGCTTATGAGTGAGAACATATGGTACTCTGTTCTTTGTTTCTGTGATAGATCACTGAGTATGATCAATTCTAAATCCATCCAAGTTGCTGCGAAGTCCATATGTTTGTCCTTCTTTATGGCTCCATAATATTCCATTGTGTATATGTACCACATTTTAAAAATTTAGTCCAGTTTCAATGGGCAGCATGGTTGGTTCCATGATTTTGCTATTCTGAATAGAGATGCAATGAACACACGTGTGCAGATACCTTTTTGTAGAATGATTTGAGTTCCTCCGGGTATATTCCCGAAAGGGAATTGCTGGGTCATATGGAAGGTCAATTTCTAGTTCTTACAGAAATCACCACACTATCTTCCAAAGAGGTTACACTAGATTGCTTTTCCACCAGCAGTATAGAAGCGCTCCTTTTTTTCCATGTCCTCGCCAGCATCTATTGTTGTTTGTTATATTAATGATGGCCATTCTTATTTGGGTTAGGTGGCATCTCAATGTGGTTTTGATTTCCATTATTCTGATGATTAATGAGACTGAGAATTTTTTCACATGTCTGTTGGCAGCCTGTATATCTTCTTTTGATAACTGTCTATTCATGTCTTTTGACCACTTTTTCATTGTTGTTGTTGTTTTTCACAAAACTTTTTTATTATAAAGATGTGGGACACAATTCAGGATTAGGTATACTAACGTTGATTATGGAGGTACCCTTGTTGAAGAGGTATGCCTCTCTCTCTACTAGCAGTTTCCCTCAACTGCCAATCCCACCCTTCCTTCCCTGACAGTTCCCCACTACAGCCAATCCTTTTCTTATAGTATTATTATTGTTCAAGGTCTACTTATGAGTTAGAACATATGGTACTCAGTTCTTTGTTTCTGTGATAGATCACTGAGTATGATTGACTCTAAATCCAACCAAGTTGCTGCGAAATCCATATGTTTGTCCTTCTTTATGGCTGCGTAATATTTCATTGTGTATATATACCACATTTGTCCACTTTTTAATGGGGCTGTTTGCTTTTTTTCCTTTTGGCACATTTGAGTTACTTGTAGATCTTAGATGTTAGGCCCTTGTCAGATAATACAGTTGGCAAATAGTTTCTCCCATTCTGTGGGCTGTCTCCCTGCTCTCTTGATGGTTTCTTTTGCATTGCAGAAGCTTGTTCAGTTTAATGAGGTCCCACATGTCTATCTTATTTCTTATGATATGGGCACTTAGGGTTCTGATCAGGAATTGGTTGCCAGTTCCAATTTCCATAAGGGTGTCTCCTGCATTTTCTAAGATTCTTATAGTTTTAGGTTTTACATTTAGGTATTTGATCCATTTAGAGTTAATTTTTGTGTATGGTGATAGGTAGGAGTTCTGTTTCAATCTTCTGCATGTGATCAGCCAGGTTTTCCAGCACCATTTACTGCATAGGTTCTCCTCTCCCCAGTGATGTTGTTGAGGCTTTTTCAAGATGAGTTGGTTGAGAAATTGAGGCTTTGCTTCCAGAATCTCTATCTTGTTCCATTGGTCTATTGGTCTATATGCCTGTTCTTGTACTAATACCAGGCTGTTTTGACTACTGTAACCTTATAATAAAGTTTGAAGTCTGGAAGTGTGATTCCTCCTGCTTTGTTTCTTTTACTAATGATTGTTTTGGCTTTTTGTGGTCATTTATGTTTCCATATGAATTTCTGTATTGTCATTTCCAGATCTGAGAAGAATGATATTGGTAATTTCGTCGGTATTGCACTGAATTTGTAGATTGTCTTTGGTAGGATGGACATCTTAACAATGTTGATTCTTCCTATTCATGAGCGTAGAATATTTTTCCATTTGTTTATGCCTTCTAGCATTTCTTTGAGCAGTGTTTTGTAGTTTCATTGTAAAGGTCTATCACTCTGGTTAGGAGGATGCAGAGGTATTTCATTTTTTTGTGGCTATTGTGAATGGGGTTGGGCTTTTTATTTGGTCTTTTGCTTGTTGGTGGTATATAAGAATGCAGCTGTCTTTTCCCATTTATTTTGTACCCTGAGAATTTGCCAAAGTCTTTTTTCAGTAAAAGCAAGTTTTTTTAAAGATTAAATTGGGTTTACAAGGGATAGGATCAGCAAAGAAAGATAATTTAACTTCCTGTTTTATTATTTGGACACCTGTGATTTCCTTCTCTTGTCTATTTGCTCTAGATAGGACTTCCAACGCAATGTTGAACAAGAGGCATGAGAGTGGGCAGCGTTGTCTTGTTATGATCTTCAGGGGAAATGTTTCCAGTTTCTGTCTGTTTAGCAATATGCTGGCTGTGTGTTTATCACAGATGACACTATTCTGAGGTATGTTCCTTCTATGCCTAGGTGTTTGACAGTTTTATCAAGAAGGGATGCTGGATTTTATCAAAAGCTTTTTCTACATCTAATGATATAATCGCATGGTTCTTGTTTTTACATCTCTTGATGTAGTTAATTACATTTTTGGCCTTGAGGATATTAAATCAGCCCTGCATTCTGGGGATGAAGCCTATTTAGTCATGGTGGCTGATTTTTTGGATGTGCTGTTAGATCTGACTTGCTAGAATTTTTTGAGAATTTTTGCATCTAAGTTCATTAGGGATATTAGCCTGTAGTTCTCTCTCTTTTTTTTTTCTTGTTGGATCTTTACCCGGTTTGGGTATCAGTGTGATGTTAGTTTCATAAAATGATTTGGAGAGAATTCTGTCTTTCTCAATTGCCTGGAATACTTTCATTAGGATTGGTATCAGCTCCTCCTTGTACGTCTTACAGAATTCTGCTGGAAAGCCATCTGGTTAATGCTTTGTTTAACTTTGTTTTCTTATGATGGAGTCAATTTCCTGGGTTGTGTCGGTCTATTTAGTGTCTCAGTGTCTTCTTGTTTCAACCTTGGGTGATTGTGTGATGTCAGAATATCTCCATTTCATTTAGGTTAACAAGTTTGTTTTCATATTCAGTCTTAAAATGGAAGATATTCTGTCATTTGCAAAAACATGTATTGAGTTGAAGAATACTATGCTAAGTGAAATAAGTTAAACACAGAAAGACAATACGGCATGGTGTCACTTCTATGGAAACTCTCAAACAATTGAACTTATAGAAGCAAATAGAAGGATGGTTACCCGAGATGAAGAGATTTGGGACATGACAGTCAAAGGATACACAGCCTCAGTTAGATAAAAGATGGTATTATTTTACTTTTTTATTTTTATGTTTTTTAGATCTGTTGTACAGTGTGATGAATACAGTCAATATTTGAGTACCCTATATTTCAATATCACTAGGAGAGTAAATCTCAAATTCCCATATTACAAAAAAATTAAATATTTTAAAGGATGGGTATGTTAACCAGGTTGACTTAGTCACTCCACATTGTATTAAAAAATCACAACATAACTTTGTACTCCATAAATATATAGAACAGTAATTTTAATATGGAATATAAAAAGAAATTACCCCAACTAAAACACAATATGTGGAGGGAGAAAAGGATAGGAGAGAGAGAGGAACATGAACGAATGATAGAGAATGGTGCATTCAATATCTGTAAAGCAGTAGTGAATGCTTTAATATACAAGTGATTGGAATACCAGAAGGAAATAGATAAAGAAAAAAAATATTTTAAGAAATAGATGGCTTCCGGTTAAGATGGCGAAGGCAGAGGTGGAATTGTGAGATTCTCCGAATGTGAGTTCCCCAAAAAGACTCTTGCTTTCCTCCCCCGACCCCCTTGCCCACCCCCAGCCGCATTGGTCTGAGGCCTGGGGGCCCTCAGCCCCACACAGGGCCGGCTATCGCACCCCCACCTACTCCCTCACAGGCGGGAAATCTCGGGTCTCAGCTCCCTCCCTGGCTACATCTTCTTACCCAGACCAAGTCTCCAGTCACCCTGGGAGACTCTGGGCACCCGCACTTCAGAGAAACTGATTCCATTTCTGACTGAAATACACCGTGAGCATTCCAGGGCCACTATCCCTGCTCATCGCCTGCCCTTTGGAGCTTTGGAGCTCTGAAATCCGGAGCTCTGGGTAAAGGAAGTGTATATCATTAGGAAGTGCTGTTCGGAAGCTCTCAGTTCCAGACGAGGGAACTCACGACCCCCACCTCCACCCAAGCCCACTGGTAGCGCCCGGATAGAGTGCCCAGCTGTGCAGCTGATCCCCAGTGCCTCCCACCCCACCAAGTCTAGCACAGTGGATTGTCCAGGGACCCAAAGAGTAGAGAAAAGGATCCGCGAAAGTGAAACTACCACGTCGGCCATTCCACAGGCAGAGACTTGCATTGCCCTGCCCACCTCGGTTCCCAAGGTAATGTTGCTAAACAGAAGACAAACCCACTCCCCGGGTAACTAAGCAGCAGACGTCTCAGGTTGCAGCCCAAAAAAAGAAACCCAAGTTGCAATGTAAGTGCCTGCAATGAAAATAAGGGGAGAGGCCAAAGAGCAGAGATGAACAGACTTTAGACACTCAGGAAAGATCCCAGAGCTAGTCTGATTTCTTACTTTGACTTTTGAATCTATCACTTTGTTTGTCTTGCTCACTTCTGTTTGCTTATTGACTAACAATATCTGTTTGTGTTAGGCAAAACATATCAAAAGACATGATTTTTTTGGTCTGCCTTTGTATAGCTACAAGTATTCTTTAGGGA
>CAUYQG010182840.1:0-15795 GCA_963574415.1 Tarsius wallacei
ATATTTTTCCACTTGATTGTGTCATCTTTGATTTCTTTGAGCAGTGTTTTGTAGTTTTCATTGTAAAGTTCTTTCAGGTCTCTGGTTAGGAGATGCCAAGGTATTTCTTTTTTTTTTTTTTTTGTGGGTATTGCGAACAGAATTGTGGGTATTGCGAACCAGACTTGCATTCTGGGGATGAAGCCTACTTGATTGTGATGGATGATTTTTGAGATATATTGTTGAATCTGGTTTGCTAGGATCTTGTTGAGAATTTTAGCATCTATATTTATCAAGGATATTGGCCTGTAGTTCTCTTTCTTTGTTGGATTTTTACCTGACTTGGGTATCAATGTGATGTTTAGCTCCATAAAATGATTCTGGGAGAGTTCCATCTTTCTCATAGAAAGACAAGAATTTGTGTCAGTTCCTTCTTGTATGCTTTGTAGAATTCTGCTGGAAAGCCATCTGGTCCAGGGATTTTTTTTGTAGATAGTTTTCTTATGACATAGTCAATTTCCTGGATTGTTATTAGTCTATTTAGGGTCTTGATTTCTTCTTGTTTCAACCTGGGGAGGTTGTATGATGTCAGAAAATGCTCCATTTACTTTAGGTTTTCAAGTTTATTTGCATACAAGTGTACATAGTAGTCTCTGATAATCTTTTGTATTTCTTCAGGGTCAGTTGTGACTTCATATTTTGTTTCTGGTTGTGCTTATTTGGGCTTTTCAGTCTAGCTAAGAGACCATCAATATTGTTTATCTTTTCAAAGAACAAGCTTTTTGTTTTATTGATTTTTTAATATATCTTTTTGTCTTCTATGTCCCGAATTTGGGCTTTTATTTTGGTGATCTGGATTCTTCTGCTGAAGTTAGAATTTTGGTGGCCTTGCTTTTCCAGATTCCTTAGGTGATTTGTTAGGCTGTTAACTTGTGATCTTTCCATTTTCTTCCTGTCAGTTTGTAGAGATAAGAATTCCCCTCTTAATACTGTTTTCATGGCATCCCAGAGGTTTTGGTAAGATGTTTCTTCATTTTCATTTGTTTCCAGGTATCTTTTAATCTTTGTTTTGATTCTCATGTTGACCCAGGAGTTGTTTAGCGTCATGCTATTTAAAGTCCATGTCTTTGTGGGTTTTGGGGGAACTTCGCTGATGTTGATATTTATTTTTATTCCACTATGGTCTATATCAGTATTTTTTTCAATCATGATGAAAGGATGAACCATTCATGCCTTTCTCCTAACCAGACTGCCTCTTACCTATATATTTTTATACCTTTTTTCCAGTTCTTTCTAATTTTTTGTGTATTTGTTTATTTATTCCCTGATATACTGTGTCGAGTTTTTTTAAAAAGGAATGGCACAGAGGAGGCATGAGGTTCTTAGGAAGGACCTCAATGCAGACAGTAATTCATCTCTTAGCTTTGTCTCTTAGCTTTTTAGGTTCAAGAATACAATTTTTTAGCCTGGCTCACACCTATAATCCCAGCACTCTGAGAGACTGAGGCAGGATGATTGCTTGAGGCCATGAGTTTGAGACCAGCCTGGGCAACATCTCATCTCATCTCTACAACAAAATATTTTAGAAATATTTTAGAAAAGGAATTCAGGTGTTTAGCCTCCTATAGCTTACAGGCCTACTCAGGAACTGCGTCACAATAACCAAACTCATATAAGACTGATTAGAAAAACCAAATGAAAATATTTCTGATTTAAGTATTTGCAGGGACTATTGTCAATGTTAAGTAAACTGAAAGCATCAATTAAGCTGACCAATGTGTGCTTTCCACCCAATTATTTCCAATATAAACTTATGGAGTGCTTCGTAGTTCAGTGACACTAGTCATAAGGAATATCTACTGAGAATGTTCCCCTCTGGACAGTTACACAGACAGGGCAATTTTTGTCCTTTAATTTTTTTTTTTTTTTTTTGAGTTGGAGTCTCACTGTCGCCCAGACTGGAGAGCAGTGGCTGCTCCCGGCCACCGCAGCCTCGACCTGCTGGGCTCCGGCGATCCTTCTACCTCAGCCTTCCAAGTAGCTGGAACTACAGGCACGCACTACCATGCCCGGCTGATTTTTTTATTTATTGTAGAGATGAGGTCTCGCCAAGTTGCCCAAGCGGGTCTCGAACCCGCGGGCTCAGGCAATCCACTCACCTCAGCCTCCCAAAGGCGCAGGATTGCAGGCTGAGCCACCGAGCCCAGCTTGTCCTTTAATTTTTGCCCTCTCTTCAACTTCACTTTGAGGTGCCATGCAGACCACTGTCCATTCATGGCATAAAACAAAGTTGTTACTGAGTTCTCTACTTATATTTTCAGTCTTAAGTATTCCACCTAGTCTCCCCTATTTGTCCTGAGTTATATTCTGGGTTATTAACGGTCAATAAATGCATGATTTGTAGGGATGTTATAGTAGATGCTACTGTTATTGGCTGCCCATCCTCTTTTCTCACTAGGACCCTCCCTGTTAGGTAAGTAATCAGGCGCTCCATCCTCCCCTTGCCAAGGAGCTCACCAAGCAGATGTTCTTTTCCAAGAACTTGACCCTTAAACAGAGGTAGACTGAAAAATGTTGGCGTTCCATTCTATTCCACCCTGCCCAGTCTATCCCCATCACAAAACGGTTGTGTTTCCGCTTCCTAGCCTCTGGAATGAGCTTAGTTCTTGTCTATTCCTAAGCCCAGTTTTGTAGTCAATCATTGATGTTGAGAACCTCCAAGGTCAATCTATCCAATTCCCTTTTCATAAGTTTGAGTCAATTTCTGTTTCTTGCAACCAATGAATCCAAAATGACAGAGGGAAGCGATTCTGAATATGGCGAGCCTCATCTATATCATGTTGGTTTTCTCCAGCATCAGCCTTTAGAGAATCTCTGAAGAAAACTGACTATACCAGATAGTGGAATAGTTTTGTTGCGTTCGACTCATATCTGAAAGATTTTGTTAAATTTTAGAAAAAAGTGTTGACTCTCTAAGAATGCACTTCTGAATAAGGTAGAGATCTGTTTGTGCTTGATACAGGTATACCATCTGGATAGTCACGCAAACAGGAAAAGCAAGGAATGAATGATGACTAAATGGCATGGAAGTGTTTTGTTTTTCTCTGGGAGACAATATGAAGCAAATATTTTGGGGGGTTATACTGAATGCTTTGTTTCATTTCCTTTAGAGAAAACGAAGGCTAGTACTCCTCCTACTTTATTAGGGATAGAGCATAAAATTGCATAAACAAAGAGAAAATATAATTCTGGCTTAATGTGGAGAGGTGTACTTAGGTGACTGAGGTGTGGTTGTCTTCTGGGTCTCTTAGTAAGTCTGGTATAAGTAGGACTAGGATAAGAAGTAGAAGTAAAAGGAGAATTAGTCCTAGGATATCCTTGGTTGTGTAATGCAGTTGCAATGAGATTTCATCTGAGACTGATGAGAGTCCTGATGGGTAATAACCTGCCTCATGAAGAAAATGGAGATGAACAATTACGAAGGTAGACGATAAACAGTGAAAGGTGAAGGATCATGTTAGAGTTGCTTTGTCAACTGAAAATCCTCCTCAAATTCATTTTGCTAGGTTAGTGCCTAGATATGGAATGGCCAGTAAGAGGTTAGTAATAGCGGTGTTGCCTCAGAAGGATATTTGACCTCGTGGAAGGACATAACCTATGAAAAATTAAAATTTCTTTTAAAAAATAAATGCTGCCAGGCTCAGCGGCTCAGCCTGTAATCCTGCTCTTTGGGAGGCTGAGGTGAGTGGATTGCCTGAGCCCGCGGGTTCGAGACCCACCTGGGCAACTTGGTAAGACCTCATCTCTACCATAAATCAAAAAATCAGCTGGGCCTGGTAGCATATGCCTGTAATTCCAGCTACTTGGAAGGCTGAGGAGGAAGGATCGCCAGAGTCCAGCAGGTCGAGGCTGCTCCAGTCTGGGCGACAGAGTGAGACGCCAACTCAAAAAATAAAAAAAATAAAAATTAAAAATAAATGCTATTAGCCAGGCGTGGTGGCCCAAGCCTGTAATTCCAGCATTTGGAAAGACCGAGGTGGGAGGATCGCCTGAGCCTGCAGGTTCAAGACCAGCCCAGGCAACATGGTGAGACCTTGTCTCTACAATAAATCAAAAAATTAGCTGGACATGGTAGCATGTATCTGTAGTTCTGGCTACTTGGAAGGCTTAAGCAGAAGGATCCCCTGAACCCAGCAGGTTGACGCTGTTGTGGCCGTGAGTGTGCCATTGCACTCCAGCCTGGGCGATGGAGTAAGATTCCATCTCTAAAAAAAAAAATCAATGCTATTAAAAGTAAATAGCATTCTTGATCCATATCTAAACTTCATCTATATTTCAAGTATGTTTACATTTAGGTGATCATTAAAGGCCTGGTTCTCTAATGTGGTGAGTTAAGAAGTTGAGTTTTATTATTATTATTATTATTATTATTATTATTATTATTATTATTCTGGATCACAGTGGTTGAGGAATCCTGGACTGAACTGGACAAATTCATTCATCCAACACGTCTTTAAGACCTTTCAACAATCTGTGGAGAAAACTGAAGATACACAAATCCACCTCAACTGGAATATGTACATTGGTACAGTGATGTCTGGACCTACGTCTTAGGTACACAGGAAACACAGTAACACAAGACAGACAAAGTCCCTGCTCATGTGGAGCATATATTTCATTGAGAAAATAGAAAATGTTTTTTAATAAGTTTTAAAAAATGAGATGATGATAAACTTTACACAGAAAAAAAATGGGGTCATGTGGAAAGAGAGAAAGAGGATAATTACTTTGGATAGGGTGTCAAGGGAGGTCTCCATGAGGATGTGACATTTAAGCTGAATGACAAGGAGTAGCCAGCCACAAAAGAATGAGATACAATCACTTTCCCAGAAGAAAAGTTCATGCAAAAGCCCTTAGACAGAAATAAAGTGTCGAGTTCAAGAAACAGACAAACAAAAAACAGCTTGTTTGTGTCATAGCGAACAAGGTGGAAAATAATTTGAAATGAAGTCAGTAAAGTAGCCATAAGTAAATCACAGAGGTTTTGTAACCTCTGCTGATGTGTTCAAATGTTACTGTAAATATAACAAGAAGTTAGTTGAAGCTCAAGCAAGGAAGGGACTTGATCTGATTTACGGTTTACAAAGATCAATCAGGCTACTTTGGAGAAGGAAGGACAGAGTGGAGGCAGGCATACCAGTGTGAAGACCAGTGCAGTTGGCTAGGAAAGAGGCCGTGACATCAGGCTTGGGTGAGGATGGAACAGTATTGACAGCAGGGAAAAGAGAGTCAGGCATGTTTAGAGGTAGCAGCAACAGAAGCTAGTGATGAATTAAATGTGGCATATGCAGAAAACAGGGGAGTCGAGGGTGACTCTTAGATCTTTGACTCGAATAACTGAATGGTACCATTCACTGAAATGAAAGTAAATGGAGAAGAGGTGGGCTTGGGGGTGGACACCAAGAGTCCCATCACAGTCTTGCCGTGAAGGTGTTGTCTGTTAGACGCCCTGTAGATACATCCACCAGCCAGTGCAATAACTCTATGAGTTTTTAAATTTATGAGCCCAGTTCATCACCCCAGGTGGTGTGTCAAGCCATCAGTGGGGTTACTTCAAGAGGATATATGGTTAAAGAAGAGAATGACACCTAGGACGAAGCCCTGGAGAATGACAATATTTGGGGGTTGAGCAAAGACAGAAACATCATCACCATCCGCAACAACAAGAGAACAGAGAAAACAGTGAGAGGAAAGGAAGGTGCCGTGAGTATGATGTCACAAACACCAAGGAAGGAAAGTGTTTCAAGGAGAGAGTGATGGATTGTGTCACTTGTGCTGAAGAATTGAGTTGGATAAGCAAAAAATCTGCGATGAGAATGCTACTAGGGACCCTGATGGCTGGGAGATATCTGGGTGCAGTTTAATTTCATGTAGTCCTTCTTTTAATTTCTTTTTTTTTTTTCTGAGTTGGAGTCTCACTCTGTCACCCAGACTGGAGTGCAGTGGCATTCTCACGGCCACTGCAGCCTTAACCTGTTGGGCTCCGGTGATCCTTCTGCCTCAGCCTTCCAAGTAGCTAGAACTACAGGCATGCACCACCATGCCCAGCTAATTTTTTGATTTATTGTAGAGACAAGGTCTCACCAAGTTGCCCGGGCTTGTCTCGAATCTGTGGGCTCAGGCAATCCTCTCACCTCGGACTCCCAAAGTGCTGGGATGATAGGCTTGAGCCACGGTGTCCAGCCCTTCTTTTAATTTCAATGAACAATTCCTGAGAATCTACTGCTTCCAGTTACAAGGCCAAAGGAGAAAGATAGAGATGAAAAAGTTCAGGAACTTAGACTGGAAGAGAAAGGCGTGGAAACAAATAACCGTAATTCAGTATGATAAGTTACATAATAAAAGCATATTTAATACGGCATGAGGATAGCAGAGTGATTAAGATAGACGTGTATGCAATAGAATATTACACAGCCATAAAGAAGAACAAAATCATGAACTTCACAGCAACCTGGATGGACTTAGAGTCTATAATACTGAGTGATCTTTCACAGAAACAAAGAGCTGAGTATCACATGTTCTCACTCATAAGTGGACCTTGAACAACTACCATAATACTATAAGAAAAGGATTAACAGTAGCAGAAAACTACAGGGGGGAGCAGGGGTGGGGAGGTGGAATTGACAGCAGTTGAAATCTGCCTGGGGAAGCGGGGGGCACACCTCATCAACAAGGATACCTGCACAATGAATATTTGTATACCTAACCCTGAATTGTACCCCACAATTAAAAACAAAAAGATAGCAGTGTATGAAGTCTTGGCACAGCTGCTTGATAGCAATGTGACAGACAAGTCATGTTATTCTCAACAGATTGGACCACTCAATCTGAGCACGTTGAGTGGTCGGAAGCATTTAATAAATGCCAGTCATGGAATGCAAATTAAAAAGAGAATGAGGAATGTCTGCAAGAAATGAGTTGATGTCCCAGAGAAGATGACATTTTTGCACTGGGTCCCGAAAGAGCAATGTGGAGTCTATCGGGCCTTGCAAGATGTATACAGGAATTCCAGTCTGAAGAGAAAGAGTTAGAAAGGCATGACCTACACAGGGACATGAGTTTAGCTCGGCGTGGCTAGTCATTGGGCAAGGAATGTCGAATGTTGAGTCAGGCATGGCTGAGACTAGAGGTAAAGAGCCTTGTAGACCATGTTAAAGGATTTGGACTTTGATCTTCAGGTAGTGAGAGTTCAAAGAAAGTTCTTAGGCAGAGGTAAGGCATGGTTAGGGATGTGTTTTGGAGAGATAGTTATTGGCAATCAGAAACATGGGTTGAAGGAAGTGAAGCCAGAAGGCTTTTGATGTCAGCATGTTAGATCCTGTAGAAACAGGTATATACACAAGTAAGAGAGATATAGAAAATAGCATTAAGGTAAGAACGTTTGAATTTGGTGATCTTGGGAAAGTTTGACTTTGATGCCCCAGGAGGTCTAGTCAAGGAGTTTGGAGGCTTTTGAATGGTGATAAGTACCTGGAACTGAGAACAGTGGTGGAGGAATGGAAGATGAAGGAGTGGGTTCTACAGACACAGATGTAAGGTAAGGGGAAGAGTTGAAGAAGACCCTAAGAGTCCTTGGTCTTTAGGTGACCCCCCAAAACGTCATGAACCCAGAAAACCCTGGGCCAGGACACTCTTGCAGTGGAACAATAACTGAATCTGTGGTTGCCAAAGTACAAAGGGTTTTCGTGCACATGATGGCCTGTAATCTTTATAGCACCTTGTAGCATAGCTATTATTATCACCACATTGCCTATGAGACGCAGAATGATTAAGAGAATTGCTCAAGGTCCTGGTTAGTGAATGAATTCCAGAGGGGAGTTTGCTTCCGTTTCTTCAGAAGCCCAGAGAAGGACTTGTTCTAGACCACAGCAGCCTGTCAGAAAGCAGGAGGAAGAAGAGGAGGAGGGAAAAGAAGGAGGAAGAGGAGGAGGAGGAGAAGGGGAAGAGGAAGAGGAAGAGGAAGAAGAAGAAGAGGAAAATATGATTTGTATTATCTTCCAGATTTACATGAGCTCAGTTTTGCCCAATTCAAATTCTACATGTATAACCCAACATTCTGAACCATAAATCAGTGTTCTTCATTCAGGAAAAGATCTCTAAGTTATTATCCAGACCAGTGTAGAGACGCAGGACTAAGCCCCAGGCTCACAGGCTCTCTGTGTGGATCAGACACATGAGATGAAGTAAAAGATACACACGATGGAATGAGAGTGGGATTGCTGGTTCTTTGTTGTTAGGCACCTTGTTAAATACAATGAGCACAAATGCCGTAGAAATACACAGAGGGTAGCACAAGAATGATGTTGCCTATTAAATGCCTCTTCAAATCATGCACCATCAACCCCTCTCACCAGGTACACAGAAAGCCGTGCCTTCTAGGAACTCAGAGTTGGAAATAAAGCCTGACTTTTGGAGCAAAGTGAGACAGCCTCTGATGAATTATAAAAGACAAAACGAAATTTAAAAGAAATCTGAGCCAGGCAGGGTGGCGCATGCCTGTAAATCCCAGCACTTTGGGGGACGGAGGCAAGAGGGTTGCGTGATCTCACGGGTTCAAGACCAACCTGGGCAACTTGGCAAGATCTCATCTTTACAATAAATCAAAAAATTAGCCAGGCATGGCAGCACGTGCCTGTAGTTCCAGCTATTTGGAAGGCTGAGGAAGAAATATCGCCTGAACCAGTAGGCCAAGGCTGTGGTGGCCGTCAGCGTGTCACTGCACTCCAGCGTGGGCAACAGAGTGAGACACCAACTCAAAAAAAAAAAAAGAAAGAAAGAAATGATACCAAGATTGGGCATGGTGGCTCATCCCTGTAATCCCAGCATTTTGGGAGGCTGAGGTGGGAAGATCACTTGAGCCCAGAAGTTTGAGACCAGTCTGGGCAACATAGTGAGACCTTGTCTCTACAAAAAAAAATTTTTTTTAATAAAAATAAAAAAATTCGCTGGGTGTGGTAGCATACACACCTGTAGTCTCAGCTACTTGGGAGGTTGATATGCGAGAATCACTTGAATCCAGGAAGTCAAGGCTACAATGAGCCAGTTTCACGCCATTCAACTCCAATCTGAGTGACAGAGTGAGACTCTGTCATGAAAAAAAGGAAATGATACCAGTATTTTATACTCAAATGACTATTAGAGCACTCAAGTTAGCAGTGAAAGGGAGACTAAGAAATGATCCGTGTCTGCTGGTAGTGGAATGGGCCTGAACACTCCGAACATCTAATTGCAAATTCACCACTTTGCCTTCGATTCAAATAAGCTCACTGTGCCCCCTGCAGGGCTCGAGAAAGGATGTCTGGATTGGTTTTGGTTTAGGTTGTTCTACTGTCAAGTGCAGTACTATTTTGATACAAACAGGATGAAAAGATAAATATGAATCGTCTCAATCTATCAGATGAAGGAGAGTTTAGTTTCACCAGCTTGAAGTTGGGTTTGTGAAGTTTGTAATCAGCAGAATCAGTACCCTGGGACTGACAATCTTTCTTTCTTTAAAAAGACACACAAATTATTTAAAGTACAAATAACTTTAGAGAAAAATATGATCCTTCTTCTATACCTTATTAGGCATAATTTGCATCTTTCTGACTTTTCTGATTTTTAACTTTGTATATGCTTAGTTTTAAATGGTTATAACATACAGTGAGACCTCATTTCTACAAAAATTTTTTTAAATTAAATGAAGTTTAGTATGTACACACACACACACACACACACACACACACGGTCTCACTCTGTCACCCACTGAACTTCATTTAATTATTTTTTTTAATTTTGTAGAGATGAGGTCTCATTATGTGGCCCAGGCTGGTCTTGAACTGCTGGGCTCAGGCAACCCTCTCGCCTCAGCCTCCCAAAGTGCTGAGATGACAGACATGAGGCACCACACCTGGCAATTTAATTTTTTAATCAGTCAATATTTGCACACTTCTTTACATACAAAAGACAACTTCTTTATCATTTTAAATGATGCAGAAACATCTATGAAGTTACTGGATAATAATTTACTTAAGCCTTTTCATATTCTTAGACTTCAGATCTTTCACCAGTATTTAATCTAAATGCTGTATGGAAACCATTTATTGGTTGCCCTTTGAATTAATTCTTTTCTTTTTTTTTTAGTTGGAGTCTCACTCTTGTCGCCCAGGCTGAAGTGCAGTGGCATGCTCACAGCCACTGCAGCCTCCACCTGCTGGACTTAAGCAGTTCTTCTGCCTCAGCCTTCCAAGTAGCTGGAACTACAGATACACGCCACCACGTCCAGCTAGTTTTTGTGATTGTAGAGACGATGTCTCACCAAGTTGCCCAGGCTGGTCTCGAACCCGCTGGCTCAGGCAATGCTCTTGCCTCGGCCTCCCAAAGTGCTGGGATAACAGGCGTGGTGATTGACTAATGGCAGATGTAAAGGCTCTGGAAGAAGAAAGCTTCGAGTTCAGATCCCAACTTTGCCACTTTTAGACCCTGTGCCGGTAAGAATGCGATATCCCTTTTGAAGCTCAGATGTTTCTTCCTGAGAATGGGACTAGTAAGTTATAACCGAGAAAACACAAACACAGCATCTTCAATGTGGTTGCGGTACGGTCACAGCATCTTGAAGGATTGTGCTGCGGCAAAAATTATTAAGTAGTCTTCCCTGGTCCTGATCCTCCCCTTCCAAAACACAGTCCAGTCATCCACTAAGATAATGCCTACTCACTCCCCAGCTCTTTTCCACTTAAAAAGAATGATTTTTAATGGCTGGGCTAGAAACCAAGGTATCTACCACAATAAGAGAAGGAAAGAAGAGAGAAAGCATCATAGAAGGCAGAGCCTGGTGCGACAGTTTGAGAGCCTTGACCTGTGCAAGATTCTGGAGTATCCATGAAAATGGGAGAGGGAAGGCAGAGGCTTAGATCTTTTCAGCCCCAGAGGTAAAATGACCCCAACCCATCAGTCACCACCAGCAGCAGCAACATCAGCAAGTAATTGAGACATCCTGAATCATTTCTCTTCCTGCCAAATGCTAAGCCCCTCTAGACGGGCAGGGCAGGAAGGGGGAAGGAGACGCAGGCAGGTCCCAGAAGGCAGAACTCCAGGACAAATCTTGTTTCCTCACCTTGAAAGAAGACTGCCGATAAGCCTCTAGAATTATTAGTAATTTGGTTCAATGTTGACACTTTAACAAGACCCCAGGCTTGCTTCCTTATGCTGGCAGATGAAAAGAGTAGAATGGGCCTTTTCCTCCAGCATGGGGTATCACTTTTTAAGAAATGAAGTCTGTTTTAAAACTGGCGCCCCGGTCCGTGGTCTGTTAGGATCCAGGCTGCACAGCAGGTGAGTGGCGGTTGAGCAAAGGAAATTTCAGCTGTATTTATGGACACTGAGCATCACTCATGTTTCCACCTGAGCTCTGCCTCCTGTCACATCAGTGGTGACATTAGATTCTCATAGGAGCGTGAACTCTATTGTGAACTGCACATGCGAGGGATCTAGGCTGTGAGGGATCTAGGTTGCATGCTCCTTATGAGAATCTTTTTTTTTTTCTTTTGAGTTGGAGTCTCACTCTGTCACCCAGACTGGAGTACAGTGGCCGTTCCCGGCCACCACAGCCTCGACCTGCTGGGCTCCGGCGATCCTTCCACCTCAGCCTTCCAAGTAGCCGGAACTACAGGCATGCGCTACCATGCCCAGCTAATTTTTGATTTATTGTAGAGATGAGGTCTCACCAAGTTGCCCAGGCGGGTCTTGAACCCGTGGGCTCAGGCAATCCACTCACCTCAGCCTCCCAAGGCACAGGATTACAGGCTGAGCCATCCTTATGAGAATCTAAAGCCTGGTGGTCGGAGGAGGAGTTCAGGCGGTGATGCTGGCACTGGGAAGCTGCCGCAAATACAGATCAACATTAGCAGTGAAGTAATGTTGACTGTGCAGACACCATGATATATCAGTTGTTTGCTGATGTCAAAACCCTCTCAGTGAGTGGCAAGTAAGTTGATGTACTTCAATTGTACAGCTGCATCTGGTGGCAGGCTTTCGGTCAGAATCCGACACTCATTTTAGTCTACACGTGGCCCACCCACTATTTTATTTACCGCTTCTCTCTGCACCTCTTTCCCACCCTGTGCACTTGTCTCGGTCACAGTTTTGCTAAGCCCACAAGCTAACCCTAGACAAAATGAGTGAAAAAACAAATGTCACTGGAGAGTGTCTGAAAAGGGGGAAGGACCCAGTGATGAAACAGCAGAAGACTCTAAGACTGCCACCAAAAAGAAAGCTGCATTTGAAAGAAAATACCAAGAGTCCTACTTAAATTACGAGTTTATTGCAACAGGTAATTCACATTCTCCAAGCCCACTTTGTATAATAATGGCGACTGGCTATCCACCGAAGTCATGGAAACTTCAGAACTGTTTCACCACGTGGGCACCAAGCACCCTGAATTAAAAGACACGTGTTTGCAGTTTTTCAAAAGAAAAAAAAAGCATGAACACAAAAAAACAGAAGCAAAAGCAATTATTGAAGACCATATCCACAAATATGTCTGCACTGAGAGCACCATTCTTAGTGGCTAACCACATTGCTAAAGCTAAGAAGCCCTTTACTACTGGTGAAGAATTGATCCTGCCTGCTGCTAAGGACATTTGTCATGGGCTGTTAGGAAAGACTGCAGTTCAAAAGGTGGCACATGTTCCTCTTTCGGCTAGCACCATAATTGGATGAACTGATGAAATAGCAGAGAACATTGAAGCACAATTGTTAGAGCGTATTAATGAGTCAGCGTGGTATGCAGTCCAGATTGACGAGTCTACCAATGCTGACAACAAGGCAACAATGCTTGTTTTTGGTTTTTTTTCAGAAGTATGTGCATGTATGTGCACTTTTGTTGCCAACCAATACCACTGCTGTAGGACTATTTAGGTCTTTGAATGATTATATATCAGGAAAACTAAACTGGCCATTTTGTGTTATGCACAGACTTAGTGGCTGCCATGACTGGACAGCTTTCTGGTGTCACTACTAGAGTGATCAAAGAGGTCACTTCTGAATGTGAATCTACACACTGTGATATCCATAGAGAAATGCTGGCTAGCCAAAAAATGTCACCCGAATTTATCAACATTTTGCAGGATGTGATTAAAATTATCAACCACATTAAAGAACATACCCTTAACTCACATCTGTTCATGCAGCTCTGTGAGGAGATGAACACAGAGCACACGTCTTCTCTTATACACAGAGGTAAGATGGATGGCTTTCGAAAGGTATACCACTGATCAGAGTCTCTGAGTTTGAGAGCCACACCAAAGATTTCTTTTAGAAAAATAGTCACCACTGACAGCACATTTCAGTGACACAGAATGGGTCACAAAACTTTCTTACTGTGTGTCACATTCAACTTGCTCAAGGAACTCAGTCTGTCACTTCAGGGGAGAACAATAACTGCGTTCAAGTTGGCAGATAAAGTGGCTAGTGGCTACATTCAAAGTCAAACTGGAATTATGGGGACAGTGAGCGAACATTAGGATTCCTGACATGCTTCAAACATCAGCAGAGATTTTGAAAGAGACTGAGCCAGGGCCTTGTTTCTCCAAGCTGGTGCGTGATCACCTCTCTCAGCTTTGTGAGGAGTGTGAGCATTACCTTCCAACCGCAAAAGACCCCCAATGTGGGAAGGAATGGATCCGTGACCCATTTGTGAATAAGCCAGGCGAGTCAACTTTGTCCATGCTAGAAGAGGATCAACTGATGGAGATCGCAAATGACGATGGCCTTAAAAATATGTTTGAGAAGACTTTCAATCCCCATACATTCTGGATTAAAGTCAAGACAGAATATCCTGAGATTGCCACAAAAGCACTGAAAAGCCTGTTTGTATTTCCAACACCCTATCTTTGCAAAGCAGGGGTTTCTGCAGTGACAGCAAACCAAAACGAGATTACACAGTAGACTGGACATAAGCAACACACTTCAGGTGTCACTGTCTCCCATCACTACCAGAGAGGACCTTCAAATTGCAGGAAAACAAACTCAAGGCTCCCACTGATTCTGCATTATGGTGAGTTGTATAATGATTTCTTTGTAGATTACAATGTAATATTAATAAAAATAAAGTGCTTAATAAATGTAATGCACTTGAATCATCCTGAAACCATCATCCCACCCCATCCTCCCACCTGGTCCTTGGAAAAATTGTCTTCCATGAAACCAGTCCCTACTGTTTTAAAAAACAGCCATGGTTTTTATTTCATACATATGCCCACTCCTTTCTGTATGTGTGCTATACCACAAACTCCAAGAATAATTTACTTTATAGATTCCTCTTAGAAGACAGGGGCCACCTGAGAACACATTGATTGTAAAGGAGCATTAATTGAAGAGCATTTCCTATAGGTAGGAGTACAAAGTTGTTTCTGTGTTACCAAGGACCCAAACACTGCAAAAACAGATCTGTTGACAGAATCCTTCCTTCTACAATCTTTCACATATACCCTGCTTTAAGCAAAGACAGAAACTTGGCACGACAGACACTGCACTGTGCCTCTATGAGCATTAGCTAAATGCACTGTGATCACTCTGCGTTGCTACCCAGTTGAATCGCCTCCTTCCATTGTGTTCTGGGCAACACAGAATTTCTGGCAAAGGATTTTGGACCACAGTGGCTGGGGGATTAAAAGGGAATGTGCACTAGTGGGAGTTCATCATCTGCTGCAAAACTGAAACAAGCGAAGGGAAAATGTCATGCTAGATATCAAAATGTAGTTGTTGTTGTTGTTTGCAGTGGTTTGAAATCCTCACAAGGAAACAGTCAAGGGAACCATTGATTAGGAATATCATCACAATTTGCCGGCTGCTGACAAATAGTAGTAGGGACCAACTTGCACGTTGTGACTTTTTTGTTTGTTTTGAGTTGGAGTCTCACTCCATCATCACTCAGACTGCAGTGCAGTGGCATGCTCCTGGCCACCGCAGCCTCGACCTGCTGGGCTCCAGCGATCCTTCGCCTCAGCCTTCCAAGTAGCCGGAACTCCAGGCATGCGCTACCATGCCCAGCTAATTTTTAATTTATTGTTGAGACGAGGTCTCGCCAGGTTGCCCGGGTGGGTCTCGAACCCGCGGGCTCAGGCAATCCACTTGCCTTGGCCTCCCAAAGTGCTGGGATGACAGGCTGAGCCACCAAGTCCGGCTTTAAAGCCTAATTTAAACACAACTCCAGTGGCTCCCAAACTTTAACAGGCATTGGAATTGCCTGGAAGATTTATTACAGTGCAAATTGCTGGGTCTCACCTGAGAGCCTTTGATTTGCGAGGTCAGGTGGACCCCAAGAATGAATGTTTTCAACAGGTTCCAGGTGACACTGATGCTGCTGGTCTGGACCACACTTGGAACATCACTGCTTTGAAGGAAACATATCCCCCAAGAAGATACGTCTCTGCTGCATGCTGTCTTCAAATCCCATAAAGTCGTGATGTGCAGGCCAGACCTCATCGCTACAAACAAAAAAAAAAAAAAAAAAAGAAAGAAGGAAAAAAAAAATGAACCAGGCATGGTGGCATGAGCCTATAGTCCCAGTTACTTGAGAGGCTGAGGTGGAAGGATCGCCTGAGCACAGAAGGTTTAGACTGTGGTGAACTATGATCATGCTACTGCACTCCAGCCTGGGCAACAGAGTGAGATCCCAACTCAAAACAAACAAAAAAGTCACAACGTGCAAGTTGGTCCCTACTACTATTTGTCAGCAGCCGGCAAATTGTGATGATATTCCTAATCAATGGTTCC
>CAUYQG010182841.1:0-38258 GCA_963574415.1 Tarsius wallacei
CTCTCTCTCTCTCTCTCTCTCTCTCTCTCTCTTTTCCATGCAAAGAGAGGTTCCCTGGTGTGGGAGGCTTCCTCTCAGTTTTTGGTCTTGCTTTTGTTGTTTGTTTGTTTGCTAGTTCAAATGGAGAAGGAACACAGATGAGCCTGCAAAATGCTGTGTATTTTACCAGTCTTTAGCTGGAACTCCTTCTTGATTTTATGTTGGTCATAGTGCTAAGAGTTCCCTACTAGTCTCCAGAGTTCTCACAAAAGCATTCCAGTCCATATATTATCATTAACTTGATGTCTCTGGGGGAAAACAAGGGTCTGAAGTTTCCTAGCCTGCCATTTTACTGACATCACTCTAAATGTGTGTTATTTTTATAGTAGTAAGAATAAAATATTACATTTTCTTTTAAAAGTCTTTCTTCATTTAATGAGTATCTCTCCCCTTTTCCTCTTCAAAGCACTTGTCTTTTATCTTTCTTACACTATCACATTCTATTTTAAAGTTATCTTTTTTTTTTATTTCTAGACAGGGTCCCTTGATGTTGATCATGCTGGACTTGAACTCCTGGGCTCATATGATCCCCCCTCCTCCTGCATCAACCTCCATAGTAACTGGAACTAAAGGTGCACACCACCATGCCTGGCTTCTTATATTACCTCTAACATCTGTTGAATCTCTCCTGTAGTCTAAGGCAGCACTCCCCAACCTTTTTGGCATCAGGGACCAGGGACCAGTTTCATGGAAGACAATTTTTCCACAAACTGGGGGGCGAGGGGCGGAGAGGGTAGTAAGGGGGAGATGGTTTCGGGATGATTGAGGTGCATTACATTGATTATATAATAAAATAACCATTCTTGCAAAATTATTATTTTGATGAGTCTGCAAGCAATTGATCTATGATGGTCTCTGGGCAGTCAAACCTCACTGCTAATGTTCATCTGTTTTTGCAGCCACTCCCCGAGGCATCACCGCCTCAGCTCCACCTCAGACCATCAAGGCATTACATTCTCATAAGGAGGGTGCCACCTAGAGCCCTCGCATGTGCAGTTCACAATAGGGTTTGCACACCTATGAGAATCTAATGCCACCACTGATCTGACAAAAGACAGAACCCGGGCAGTGATACAAGTGATGGGGTGTGACTGCCAACACAGATGAAGATTACCTCGTTTGCCCACCACTCACTTCCTGCTTTGCAGCTTGGTTTCTTTTTTTTTTTTTTTTTTTGCCTTTTCTTTTTTCTGAGTTGGAGTCTCATTCTGTTGCTCTGGCTGGAGGGCAGTGACACACTCACGGCCACCCCAGCATCGACCTGCCGGGCTCTGGCGATCCTTCCACCTCAGCCTTCCCAGGAGCCAGAACTACAGGCGTGCACTACCATGCCCGGCTAATTTTTTGATCTCTTGTAGAGACGAGGTCTCACCAAGTTGCCCAGGCTGGTCTCCAACTCGCAGGCTCAGGCAATCCACTAGACTTGACCTCCCAGAGTGCTGGGAGGACAGGCGGAGCCACTGAGCCCGGCCCAGCCCGGTTTCTAACAGGCCACAGACTGGTACCAGTTCATGGCCAGAGAACTGGGGACTCCTGGCCTGAGGGTCATTCTGAGTTGTATGTGTGTGGTGGGTTGGCGTGTTTTAACTGAAAGAAGGTGAATTTTAAAAAGTGAGGTCTTTTCAAGTAACAAGGAAAGTGGTGGTCTGAAATAAAGTAGGTGTTCCAAGTGTGAAAGAGTATTAATGAAAGAACGAAGGGGCTGGTGATTGAGTGGATAAGTCAGGAGGAGCCAAGGGAAGGCGACAAAGGACCCAGATAAATCTGGCAGAGATCCACAAAGGAAAGGGAAAAACCACCATCTTAGTTTACAACTGACAAAGGTCTTTGCGTATCGGGATGCTCATAAACGTTCTCTAACATTTTCACTTTAACTGACACAGATATGTCAGGACTGCAGCTCTGGAGGGCTTTCAAAATCAGGCCTATAGCATGCACATGGTTTGCTTAAAAAATTGCTCACATGGGAAATGTTAAGACACATTGACATAAAAAAATAAACATATTGGACTTTCACAGATTTACATAAGCAATTGCACGCTGACCACCAGTCCACTGAACGGGAGCCCTGTTTTATTTCCTGTTTCCTGGTGTTGAGTACTGAGACTCATTTAAGAAATAATACCGGGGCCAGGCACGGTGGCTCAAGCCCGTAATCCCAGTACTTTGGGAGGCCGAAGTGAGGGGATTGCCTGAGCCCACGGGTTTGAGAACGGCCTGGGCAACATGGCGAGACCTCATCTCTACAATACATCAAAAATTAGCCAGACGTGGTAGTGCACACCTGTAGTTCCGGCTACTTGGAAGGCCGAGGCGGAAGGATCACCAGAGCCCACCAGGTTGACGCTGGGGTGGCTGTGAGCATGCCACTGCACTCCAGTCTGGGCGACAGAGTGAGACTCCAACTCAAAAAAGAAAAAAGAAAAGAAATAACACAAGCGAAGAGGGAAGGCAAAGAGAAAGTGCACAGTGTGAACCTTGCTTGGTTGTCAGGTCTCGGTGAAGGACTTGTGCTCCAGATTTTGAGCCACTAAGAGCACCTTCAGGTGCTGTCCAAGAAACATATGTAATATATATAACAACATAGGCGCCTCTGATTTGTGATCATCCAAGTCCTAATTCACGACAATGAGCAAAGTTAACGGATGAGGCAATTTCTTAAGCACTTACTGTTACTACCCCGGCATATTTCATTAAGCCTCAGTTGGCTGATCTCTAAATGGATGGAAGGAAGTCTGTTTGGGAGTCTTGGTGGGAGTGGTGCTCGTAATTTGGTTTGTTTTAATAATGGCACGTCTTAACACCCGTGGCCACCCCTTTCCAAAGGGAATTGGATCAAGACATTGCTCTTAAAACGACCTGAGTTCCCGCAGGACTTCACTTAAGCACATGGAAAATTCTAATTTCAAAATTCTAATTTCAAAGTGTTATAAAATTTTGTTTTGAGAAAAGAAATGACCTGGGTTATTAGCCTAATGATGGAGAAGGGTGATGCACTGGACACGACAAGTCAAAAACAAAATTGCATGATGCTGACAACACAGGGAACAAAAGAACACAGCTGTAGACATGAGCCATAAGGCTTAATAACTCACAACACTTCTAAGTGTCTGAATTGCTGTTATTGTTTTAAATCTGGCTCACGTGTGGCTTCTCTTATTATAACTGAAATGCTATCTATGGTTGCTATCTCCCCTGTATTTCAAGATGTTGTTTTTAGAGCCAGATAGGAATACATCAGAGACTCTTTCATATCTTGCAGAGGGAAAGTTCAAATGCACGAGTCTTCATAATAAAGCCTACCCAGATATAATAAATGGGGCTGTCAGAATGATTCTCACTTGAGACACCAACTGTAGCTAATATTACTCGATATGCAGATGTTTTCTGTCTCTTCCTCTCAGACAAAAAGAACATTTAAATGGAATAATGATAAATTAGTATTAATATGGAAAGGCTTTACTACAGTGTAACACAGGGCTCAACATGTCAAGGGTTGAGGACATTTGCAAGCAGCCGAGCCCTCACCTCGGTGCTACGGGGTCTCAGGAATTTATTAGCTGAACTATTCACTCTGCTCAAGACCACACAACACTATTTTAAACAGAGGAAATAAAACCCTGAACTATACTAAAACTTCTGTTGGGAGAGACAAGGTCCCCCGCAGCGCCTGAAACACCGCACTGCGTCGCACACAGGTAGAAGTGAATGGCTCAATCGCAAAGAAAAGAACTAACACGATTTGTCCAAGGGGTGAAAAATAGAAAAGCAAATCTCGACGATTCTTCATCCCGATGCCCGAGCCGATGCCTGTTCTCAATGATTCTGCGGCCCCCGGACACACCGCCGGGCTGCCTTCTAGAATTTCATTCCACGGCACCAGCAAATAGCCACCTTCACATTTGTTTCCACTTAAGCTTCCCCGGCCTCTCTCGCCTTCTTGCCTACTTGTGAGCACGTACTCAGCACGGTGGAGGAATGTGGGAGAAACTTCACTTAGCTTCTTTTCGCAAAAGAAAGAAAAGAAAAATGAAGGGAGCAAAGGGCAAAGGGTCTAACGGGGCATCCCCCTAAATGATGAGACATCTCTTCCCAGAGAACACTTAGGAAGCTCTTACTCAGCGTCTCTTGGTGGTAATCAATGCTCTCTGAAGTCCTTAGGACCTGGAGTCCGTAAACCTGATGTACAATCTTTTATTATGCTTCTGAGAGTTTACTTTGGACAAATAACTGAACTCCAGCTCAGGGGAGGAAGGTTTAATTCACCTGAAAACATAGCGCTATAATACCCAGGTTACAAATGAGTCAACTGAGCAGAGGTTTAGATCTTATTTTCATATCTTTTATTCACGGAAACCAGAGACCAAAAGATAGCCATAAGTGAGCCAAGTATTTATCCATCAGGACTCTTTAAATAGCTGTGTACCCAACTCTCAATTTTCCATGAAAATGGCCTGGATAATTTATGACAGCAGTTACTCTCCAAATTATCTCCACTATGTTGTAGAATTCATCACAAAACAAGCCAGGTGTGGTGGCTCTTTCCTGTAATCCCAGACTTTGGGAAGCCGAGGCAGGAGGATTGCTTGAGCCCAGGAGTTCAAGACCAGCCTAGGCAACATAGCGAAACCTCTTCTCTACAAAAAATACAAAAAAAAAAATTAGCCGGGCATGGTGGCACAAACCTATAGTCCCAGCTACTCAGAAGGCTCACCTGAGCCCAGGAGGTCAAGGCTGTGGTGAGCCATGATCGTGCCACCGCACTCCAGTTGGGCAATAGAGTGAAACCCCCAACTCAAAAACAAAACCCAGCAGAAAAAACACTTCTTCTCCTTCCCTGTCTCTTTAATTGAATTTAGTTAGGCTATTACTAGAGACCACATCTCAGCACCCACCAAATGCTCAGGCCGGGAAAGGCGACAGAGAGTGTTACCGCGATGGGGAAGCCAATCTGAGGCGGTGAATCGCCAAAGAGGGTCCGTTGGGTAGGAGAATCTGACCCACTAGGTCTGCAGATTTAAAGTTCTGAGGCTTCTAAGAATTGGGAAGAGTAGACAAACTTGGAATTGGTGGCTCTGGACTTTCTACCTAGAGTAATCATCCCTCCTCATCTCTTGCAAACTCAAGGACAGAATCACTCAGCTGTGCTCCAGAGTTCCAGAATTAAGCTGGTCACTAACACAAGGCTCCGAGGTCTTGACCTCATCCTTTGATCAGCCAAGGGGAGCTGCACCCAAAGGAACCAAACACAAGATGGGGAGTGAAACAGCCGGTGACATATCCCACCTCCACGTTTTCCCTCGAGTGCATTGTCTCCCATCCCAGGCCATTTTCCCTGCTCTGCAGCCATGGGGGCCAGCCTGACTTCGTCCTCCCTATTGTGTGTCTGTGATGCCCAGCTACACCCGCAGGGTCTGTTCCGCCCCCTTCTTTCCCTTCTAGAACGTTTTCTCCTTCCTCGTCCAGGGAACCTCAGATGAATTTCCCCTATACAAGGCAGCTGGCTGCTTTATATAATACAAAAGGCATGTGTCGGCCTGTGCAAAGGGCCAGCAGGGAAATGGGAGTCCCTTCCTCATGTAAGGAGTTCTGAGTTTCCTGAGGTCTGGACTGCCTGTAACACTCATGGTTTCCTGATATGCCCGGCGTAAGTTGGGGTCCCTCCCCTGGGGGTAATAACACCTCCTCCCAGCTCCAGCTGGTTCCAGCATCCCTGTGACTGGATTCAATTCCTGGCTGCAACAATAATATCGGGATGACCTTGAGCATGTTACTTGTACTCTCCAGCCTTAGCTTTTCCATATGGAACATGGGGTGACAGTGGCCCCTACCTCATCTTGTTGTGAGGATTGACGTGCATGATTCAAATAAAGCACTGAGGATGGAACTCGTCATACAGTCGGTGCTAAATAAATGTTGGCTCTTGTTATTTTTTTCCTTGAACTTGTATAGCGTTCTGAGAAGGCTAGATGTATGAAGTGGCTTTATGAGTCCTGTGCAAATATGTCCTTATACTCTCTTCTCCTTGAGTCTTAATTCGAGAGAGGTTCACAGGTTCTTGAACATGCAGGAAGACTCTCATGGTCGCAGCTTCACCTGTGACTTTGTTCTCACAAATGGATCCCAAGGCTACCTTGAGGAGAGGTTTTTCCTGGAGGTGAGAATAGAAAACAAAGGTCCTTGTTTCCATATGGCATTGACCACAAGTGCCATAGGCCTACCATCTTTGTGATTTCATACCCAAACAAGAATTACAGAAAGTCCCCAACATAAGAATGAGTTCTGTTCCAAGAGTGCGTTTGTAAGTCCAATCTGTTTTAAGTCTAACCAAGTTAGCTTAGGTCCAACTAACACAATTGGCTATATATATATATAGTACTATATGTATTTAACAGGCTATACTGACACCTGGTGGAGGGAAATAATACATTAAAAACACAGGTGTGCATTGTTAAAGTTCATAACTTGAAAGTTCATAGGTAGGGGTCTTATTGTATTATAATTCTCATCTCACAGATGAGAGTTGAGGCATAGTGAGTATAGACCTAAGGTAACCTAGTCACAGGCCAATGACACAGACCAAGCATGTCTTAATCACTCCCTTATTTTTCCTCTGGTTGTTAAAAACATCTTTTTCCATGTTCCCGTTCCCTTTCAGGTCTCAGTGCAGTTTCACTGGCCAAGTCTACTGGTAAAAGAATTTTAGACTTCAAATAAGCTAATCTACACCACAAAGTGAGTGGCTAATGACATTGCCTTCTTTCCGAGATATTTCCATCCTAATAAATGCCCACAGTCAGAGCAGGGCAATGCCTAACCCAACTACCTTTAACACTCGGAAGATGGATTCATTAAATGTAGAGTTGAGGTGTCTTACTTTTTCCATAACTTCTGTGTTTTCGAAAGTTTCTTTTCAATAAAACAATTTTTTAAAAATATATATTCATTATAAGCAGAGGGTATTTTAGGCTGATCAACCTCCCGGTTTGCATGGGACTGAGGGAAGTCCGAGCACATGGGATTTTCAATCTAAAACCAGAACAACTGGTACACTCTGTTTTCCTGCCATTCTGCCTGTTGATGAAGCTAACCATGCTTGGGCCACTGGCAGTGGTAACAACCTGCCTCTTTGGGATCGGACTTCACACCTGCTGTTCCGTCTGCGAGGACCATCTCTGCACCCTGCTCTCCGCATCACCTTTGCCCGTGAGTTCCTCGTCCTTCTCCAGATGATAGCTCCGCTGTCATATCCTCAGGGCAAGCTTTCCAGCCCAGCCCACCCCAGACCCATGAAGTTTCCTTCTGTTTTCATGGCACCCTGTGCTTTTCCCCCCAACACCTGAGCTGCAATAACAGCCTAGCAAAGTACATTTATGTGATTGTGATTGTTTCAGGTATGGCTTCTCCTCCGGTGTGTAGGCTTCATGAAGACGAAGAATGATGTCATCTGTGGATGACAGTGGAAGGCAGGTGAAGGACTCAGATTCTCTTGATGACTAAAACAAAGCAACAGAGGATGGGGTGACACTGGGCTTCTTTGTAGGCAAGAGTTCCCAAGTTCAGGTGTTCAAAATCTCCCATCAAATCAAACCTCGCCAGCCAGGGCTGCTCTGGCTGTTTTCAACCCATCTGCACTCCTGAGTGGCTCTCACTAGGGCAAGTTGAATTTCCAGGATGACTCGACTCCAACCCAGATCTGCAGGCCTGGGATTCCTCTGGTCAAGTCACCCCTGTTCCCGCAGCTACTCTGTGTCATGCACCCCAAGGCTTTCTGAAGGTGTTAATTGCATGGTGGGTATCTGAAACCACAAATGAGTGAATCAACTGATAAATTAAGTAGAGGGAATGTGACTCAAAAGGAAACTTCCTCCTTACACCCTCTCTTGAATGTACTTCTACTCTAAAACATACCCTTTGACCCCATAACGTCCTTTCTAGGAATCTAAGACAGGCAACCAGATTTATGCACGAGGAGTAGGGTATACAAGAACTTTTTATTTTATTTTATCTTATTTTTTTGAGCCAGGGTCTTACTCTGTTGCCCAGGCTGGAGTACAATGGCACGATCACGGCTCATCTCAGCCTCAGCCTCTAGGGTTCAGATGATCCTTCTGCCTCAGCTTCCTGAGTAGCTGGGACAACAGGTGTGTGCCACCGCACCTGGCTAATTTTTTTATTTTTATTTTTTGTACAGACAGGGTCTACTATGCTGCTCAGGCTGGTCTCAGATTCCCGGGCTCAAGCAATCCTTTCACCTGGACTTCCCAAACAGCCGCGATTACAGGCATGAGCCCCCATGCCCGGCCAAGGACTTCATTTGTTTGTGGCTCTGTCATCAAATGTATCTAACAGCAATTTACTCAATTATTCACATAGTATAAGAACCATATATAAATCCCTCAATATCTAAGCCTAGGGGAAAAAAAATGAGAACGAAAGCGCTTACAAATGGTTGTTTTGGGTGAGTGAGGCTTGTGTACATGTTTTTCTTTGTTCTTTCCAAGTTCTTTCAAAATGGTGTGAAAATGGAAAAAAGCAGACATTCATTCAATTGCTTATTGACATTCCCCAAACATTCCATTTCACCTTACCTAAATATGATGTGCATAATATGTCCAATTAAACAATAAATAAATGAATATGGAATGCATAGAATCCTTGTGGCTGCTTGGTTTAAGGTCATGGCCACAAATGGACGTCCAGGGCAGCAGTACAAGGGAATGCTAGTTAGAGCCTCACACGGGCTCCTTGACGTTGCTGCCCAAGCCCAGCCTCCTGGGCTCCTGCTGACCTTGTCCCTGGGACAAGCTCCTTCCTCACGAAGGACCCTCTCCCCTTCCCCACCACCGCTCAAAGAAAAGAAAAACACATCTTGCAAAAAAACTGCCCACTTCCCCATTATTTAGGGGGTGGGTCTTACGGACACCCAACTTTGCACAGAGTAAACGGGTCATATAAGTGAGAGTGAAAAATGCAGGAGAAAGTATGCTTCGAGGTAAGGTCAACACTCCTGCAACTCATTTGTCAAAGGACACATGGAAACTGACTTCAGGAAGCACAGGAACTAGTTGGAGAAAAAAAAGAAAAGACTATTCATTTCCAGATCTTGCTAGGAAAGGTCATTTTAAAACCCATGAGCCAGAAGGAACAGACGTATGTAAACAAGAGGCTGAATTGTATTTTAGATGCATTCATTATAGCCGTTTATTCTTCATGTAACCCTCGGCTTCCAAGTAACCCTTCTTATTTGTTTCTGAATATCCCAGGGAATGAAATAAACTAATATTCTTTCTTAATTGCCAGATTAAGAAATTGAAGGGGGTTTTTTTGTAGAAACATGCGAGGGCCCAGAAAACTCACATATTCTCACTCATAAGCAGACCTTGAACAATTATCACAATACTTTAAGAAAGGGATCGGCAGCAGTGGGAAACTGCTGGGGTTGGGGGGCCACTCCTCATCAACCAGGGTACCTGCATAATGAACATGAGTGTACCTAACCCTGAATCGTACCCCACATCTTTAAAATTAAAAAAAAATTTAAGAAAAAATACAAAAAAGAAAAAGAAAATCTAATTTAGAGTCATTTAGACTTCAGAATTTAGAGCACTTACTTAATTAACATTTACGGAACACCTGTTATGCAAAGGACACCGTAGAAGGATAAAAACACAGCGAAGACACAATCCCCACCCTCAAGAAATGTTTCAGTCCTGCAGGGTGACAGTCTGGTAGGACAGCTGGGAACAGCGGGAAGAATCCGCCCAGGTGAGCTTGGAGATATCTGGTCTCCAAATCTTTTCTGGCTCTGGCTTCTACTCACTGAGAGGCATGGATCCTGTTTTGTCACTACTCACGGCCTTGCTTTTGTCAGCTGTGAAACAGAATTAAGAATCCTCGCCCTACCTCCTTCCCCAGGACTGCTACCAGGAGAAAATGAGATGCCGGGTGAGAAGGAAGCCTGAAAAAAGTTTACAAAGCTATACAAATATAAGATGGCACCACCACCACTGTGAGACTCTTAACTCCTGCAAGTCTTTAAAAATGCGGCAAAAGGGCTTTTGTTTTTACTTACGAATGTCATCTTCCTCTTAGAATGCTTTTGAATGCAAGACAGCCGAGTGCCGTGAAGAGAAGAATAAATGACATTTTACCTGTGACTATTTTCCCTCCTGAGTAGGTGTCGGTGTGTGTAACGGTTTCTGTCTTTGGCCATCACCTTTTCTTTTATGAAAATGTCTTTTATTTTAAGAGTAAAGGAATTTACAAATCATCTCCTTGGATCCCTGGAGAAACTTCAACAAGGTGGTTCGAGAAAGAAATTTTTGTGTCATTTTCTTCTAAATGTCTCTTTCTGAAAACTAAAAGGATTCAGTTCAAGGACATAACAGCGACGTATTGACTATTTACACAACTCAAAAATGGTTTGAAAATGGAAAAAAGTAGACATTAATTCAGCGGCTTATTGAAATTCCCCAAACATTCCATTTCACCTTACCTAAATCCGCAAGTTTAACTTTTTTTCTTTGGGAATTTTGGTGGGTTTTTTAAAAAATAAAAAGGCAGGATTTGGCCACATTAAGACAACTCGGTTTCAGCTTTTGTTTTCAACTGTTCAAGCTTTTTAAAATTTATTCCTTGGTTGGCTTACTCCCGACTTGAGCCCATCACCAGAGCACCAGTCAGGTTTTTAGGTTACATCTCAGGGCATTCCAAGTCCCAGCCTTCATCCCCTGTATCTCCTCTCGTGGCTCCCATCCACATGAAGTTCCCACTATCCCTAACACCAACCGCCATCCGTTACCAAATATGACACACATTTCCCCACCTCTGTGCTTGGCTTCTTCTACCCTCTCTCCTTGGAAATACCCTTCCCTACCGCATTCACCTGTCAAATCCTATTGCTTGTCCAGGTTCAAATGCCTCCCCCATCTGGTCTTCCCAGGTTACTCCAGATGGACGTCACCATTCCCTAATCTGTGTTCCATCACTCTTTCTTTGTGACTTCAGTGATTGCATTCTGCCTAAACGATTTCTTTATGTCCTTTAGCAGAGTATCACGATGGAGACCTAACCTACACTCTATTTTTCTCAGAGTTAGTAAGAGGGGTCCTGAAGATTACTCCTGTCATTCTTTGGAAGGCGACTCATCCCTGAGATACAGAAGGTTTCCTCAAGTGACAGAAAGCCGTTGTTTTGTGGTTTTGAGGTCTGGGAACGTCTTAGACACAAGGAGCTTATTTCAAGGAGGCAGGGAGTGGGTGGAGAGACTGGCATGTTGCGGGGTTGAAAAGAAGTGTCTGTGAGCCCAGCAGGGGTCTGACTCCTGAACTTTTCTGGTATAGCTCCCTGAGGTGGGCAGAAGGACTGTATGTATAACCCAAATTGCTGGGCACTGAGGGCTGTCATCTGGAAATCTAGTGAGGAGAACAGGCCACAAGAGATAACTGTTAGGAAGTGGAATCAGCTGGGATGCTCCCGAAAAAAGTCACTCCAGCCCATGCCAGCATTCAACAGTGGCACCCTGTGGCAGCGAGGGGCAATGGCAGGGGCACTGGCTACCCAGGGACAGAGCCAGGCCTCTTACCTGTTTGCAGGTGTCAGAAGGGTCTCCTCTATCGGAGGAGCTTTGGATGGTTCTGGAGACACAGGGGGCCGGCCTTGAGAAGGTGATACTGGACTTCTGACAAAGTCAGTGGGAGGTAGAGGAGAAGGATGACCAAGGATTTTCATTTAATTGGAGAGATTCACAGACTGTGGAAGAGTCTTAAGTCTACTCCATTGCAAGCTCCTAGAAGATGAGGCCATTTTCATCTCAGTGCCTGGGCGCACAAGGCACTGAGTTGAGTACATTAATTTTTGTGTGTATTTGAAAGCAAAGTAAATGAGATCATGGGCACCAGACGGATGAGATGATTAATGTCACCATGTTCAGCACCAGCTATCCCTAAATATTGTTCACTTGTCTTTGAAAGTGATTGTTTAGCCCGGCGTGGTGGTTCATGCCTGTGATCCCAGCACTTTGGGAGGCTGAGAGGATTGATTGAACCCAGGAGTTTGAGACCAGACTAGGCAACATAATGAGACCTTGTCTCTACAAAAAAAAAAAAATCAAAAATTAGCCGGACGTGGTGGCACATGTCTTTAGTCCCAGGAGTTTGAGGCAGACGAGGCCCAGGAGATCAAGGATGCCGCAGTGAGCTGAGATCGTGCCACTGCACTCCAGCCTGGGTGACAGAGCGAGACCCTGTCTCAAAAAAATAAAATAAAATAAGGGTGATGGTTTTGCTTCTCCTTGGATGGACACACATGCAAGTGTTTTGTCAAAAGATTAGCCAGTTGATCTACACAGGTATTTTCCACAATCCTCTTGAAGTTAACCTTTGTTGAATCTTGTGATATTTGCTCTTTATAAGCCACACTGATACTTTCCACTCAAGAATACGCACTTCCACATCCTTTCAGAGTATTCATTTTCACCCAGGATGGCGTCGTTTTAGACCAGAATCCCCTCCCTTCCTCTGCATTTCGTACACTCCTTCCTCCTTCACGGATGGCCTCGGTCACGAGCGAAACTATTTTCAAGTAGACGAAAGATGTGGGCTTGAAATACAGAGCACAGCGTCATCCCCCCTCGCATGACAAATAGCTGTTGTGGTCATTTACTGTTCCCAGCTTCCAAATTCTAAAACTTCTTTACAGATGTTCTTGAGTCCAGCTTCCTAACATCTGTGCAGGGAAGGCAGGGTGCAGATTTACCAGCTCCATTTTGTGATGAAAATAGTTATGGGAGGCCCGAGGGGCATCACCTTGACATTTTTAGGATGCTGTGATCACACTTTATTGGCCTTTACTCAGAGAACATGCTGGAGCAGCCAGCAAAGAGCATGTGTCAGTGTCCAGCACGAGGTCATTCTGTAAAGCCAGTAAGAGCCGGAAACAGGACCCAAGGTCTGGGGACTTCTGATCTCAGGTTGCACTGGCTGTTTTCCTAAGTTAAAGAAGTACGTGTACAACCACAAACACACACAGATCCACCCAGAAACAAGCGCACACGTGAAAACTCACAGACATACACGTTTGTACACCGCAACGGACTCGTTTGCTTTACTTCCAAAAAACAAAGCAACCCATCCTGCCTCTCTGGTCTCTTGTGTGGCATCTGACCTCAATCCGGTGGGTCACTTTACAGACTTGGTCCCTTCGGAGGGACTGTTTGTCTTCTGGGCTCCTGGAGTCTCTAACGAATATCAAATAGGACTGTACTCTCTCTGCATGCCATTGGAGTCGATCCAAATAGGAATCCGGGGCGGGGGGGGTGGTAAGTAATAGAACATTATGCTGGGATTTCCATATCAACACTTCAGAGATACTTAGATGTTCTCTCTATTTTTTTTCTAAATGAGGTCTATTAGCTGGAGGTATTTCCCGAGGTGTGTTATCTATTGTCTATATGAGCGCTGGGTACTTGCAAGGCCGGGCTTGGGTTGCACTGTGCAGCTGGTCGGAAAACCGCATTAACCTATGTCCCAAGGTGAAAACGGCAAAGCTCCCTGGAAACCTTTGGGAAGATGCCTCATTTCTAATTGTTCCCCCTTCCTTCTTTGAGAGGGTACTCGGCACTCATACCACACACCAACTTGAGAAGCCTTTCCAGGGAAACATGCCTGCCTCCGTCCACTCCGCATCATAAAACCCACCCGGGCTATGGCAGCTCTGCAGAGCAGACCAAGACCCTCTCCCATCCAGGGGTCCGAGGCAGAGAGCCCGGCTGCAGCCTTGGGAAAATGCACAAGTACTCTGTGACTCTTATTACTCAAATTCTAGATGTCCGATCAGGCTTCAGCAGGGCAATTAGGCTTAAGTTCTGGGGGTGAGACATTGCTCTCTAACCAACCGAGTGGGTTTGGAACTGAAGAAGCAATTTATTTCCAACTAAACACATTGCCTGCAATCAGGTCACCCATCCTCTGAATAGAGGACTTGTTTTAGGCGCATTTCATCTGACATGAAAATATCACCACGGGCCAGGCACGATGGCTCAAGCCTATGATCCCAGCACTTTGGGAGGCTGAGATGAGGGGATTGCCTGAGCCCACGTGTTCGAGATCAGCCTGGGCAACTTGGTGAGACCTCATCTTTACAATAAATCAAAGAATTAGCTGAGCATGGTGGCACATGCCTGTATTTCCAGTTACTTGGAAGGCTGAGGGGGAAGGATTGCCGGAGCCCAGCAGGTCGATGCTGGTGTGACTGTGAGCATGCCACTGCACTCCAGCCTGGGCGACAGAGTGAGACTCTGACTCAAAAATAAAATAAAACAAAATAAAATACCAACATGCTCCTCCACTCAGTAATCTGCTTTTCCTCTATTATTAGAGCTGTTCAATGCAGCCATCTAAAGATTACCAGGTTTTAAGGCCGGGCACGGTGGCTCACACTTGTAATTCCAGCACATTGGAAGGCCAAGGGAGGAGGATTACTTGAACCCAGGAGTTAAAGACCAGCCTAGGCAACATAGCAAGACCTGGTCTCTGCACAAAATCAAAAAATTAGCCAAACATGGTGGTACGGGCCTATCAGACAGATCTCCTGAGCCCAGGAGATGGAGTCTGCAGTGAGCTATGATAAACATATCAAACCTACAAAAGTTTTTTCTGGCCAGGTGTGGTGGCTCACGCCTGTCATCCCAGTACTTTGGGAGGCCAAGGTGGGAGGATTGCTTGAGCCTAGGAGTTCAAGACCAGCCTGGGCAACATAGCAAGACCCCATCTCTACAAAAAAGAAAAAAAATTAGCTAGGCTTGGTGGCATGGGCCTGTAGTCCCAGCTACTCAGAGGCCTGAGGTGGGAGGATCACTTGAGCCCAGAAGGTCAAGGCTGTAATCGTACCACTGCACTCCAGCCTGGGCAACAGTGAGACCCAGAAGGAAGGAAGGAAGGAAGGAAGGAAGGAAGGAAGGAAGGAAAGAAAACTTTTTCTGGTGCCCGTCCTCTGCTGTCAGAGCCAATCTCTGCTTCACCAGGCTGCCTCCTCACCCAGCTTGGCTGCTGGGGAAGGTCTGGTGTAACTGGGAGTCAGGGCAGGTGATGCCATTCCTGCCAGGGAGGACACAGAAAGCCACCACCTTGGCTTTATTTGACATTATAAATGTCTTCCCTCATTTTTTATAATTTAAAAAAAAAGGATTTTTCTGCTCTCAGATTTAACAGGTTTTCTAAGGGAAGCCAACAGTGGTTTCATCATTGCGCCCTGAAGCAAACATTTCAGAAAAGTTTCCTCTTGTTCTTTGTTGGTTGCAAAACAAACACCAGAGGTCAACTGCTTCTTTCTCTGGCAACCTTAGCATACAGATGCTCTTGGCCAGCATTTACCCTCATGACTTCAGATGAGGGGAAGACATTCTCCCGACAGGGATCTTGTGAGCAGCAGTCTTGGACTTCACGTAGCAGGATTTTAAGAAGGTTTCTATGTTACTCAAAAAAAAAAAAAAGGAAAGAAAGAAAAACTGCAGCTTAATGAACCTTTCCTTCTGCAGAGGAGAAAATAGTACTCCATAGCATTCAGCAAGAGGCCCTATTTCACATTTATAACAAGAGCCTAGGAATATTCTAGTGGGTAAGCCCCACAGAATCCCCCATTCCTGATGCCCCCACACCCCACGCGTACTCACGGGGGACATACAGGGAATGTTCTGGATCATAAGTCAAAACCCGGCCACCTGAAAATTCCAGTTTTCATAGGATATAAATAATGGAGATATAACATTGTTTTGCCAAAATTTCTTCATGCAGAAGCTATTTAGCGCCCCGGTGAAACTGTGGTGAGTTGAAAGGTATCTCAGTGGCCTTGCTGTGTTGCTGGTATTCTATTATAAAGCAAGAGTTGGAGTCCTTTGTGTGAAAGAGATTAAAATGGGGGGGAAATGGGACTTTTTAGGATCCTGTGATAAAACTGCTGTCAGTTATGTCTGAAAAACTGTTAAATTTAAGACTAAAAATTATCGATCAGAGGTGGTGGCTCACCTGTAATCTCAGCACTTTGGGAGGTCAAGGCGGGAGGATTGCTTGAGGCCAGGAGTTTTAGACCAGCCTGGGCAATGTACCCCCACCTCAACTCCACCAAAAATATTAGCCGGGAGCAGTGGTTCACACCTGCAGGGCCAGCTACTTGGGAGGCTGAGGCTGGAGAATCCTTTGAGGCCAGGAGTTAGAGGCTACATTGAGCTATAATCACACCACTGCACTCTAGTCTGGGCGACAGAGCAAGACCATGGAGAAAGAAAGAAAGGAAAGAAAGAAAGAAAGAAGGAAAGAAGGAAGGAAGGAAAGAAAGAAAGAAAGAAAGAAAGAAAGAAAGAAAGAAAAAGAAAGAAAGAAATGTTCCCCTCTGATTAGAAAAGGTAACACATCCAGCTCTCTTTTCTTCCCTACCCGGCAGTTGCCAGGCTGGGTAGAAAATGGGACAAATGCGCGTGGCTGTGGAGAGCTGAACCTTGGCTTCAAGAGTCTGGCAGGAGATTTGACTTTGTTTCAAAGGGGGAAAGTGTCCCACAGAACAAGATCAAATTCTCCCCGAAGTACCCTGGCGTTTTCCCAGGGGGCCGCCGATGCCCTGCCCTTTCAGTGTGGCCCTCGACCAGAGTAAGGTCTGGCCAGAAATGACACAAGAGATGAAGGAAGTGCAGTGAGAAAGGGAGGGAGAGAACCAGAAAGGGGACGCTAGAATCCAATCCCAAGACCCAGAGCTTTCCAGAAGTTAAGTCCACTGCCCCCAGTCACGGATGGGCTCACACTCAAAAAACCTCATACATTTTTACATACCTCTCACCAAGGGCAGAAGTCTGCAGAAAGGAGCATCTCTGGGGGGTCATTCCCTTTACCTGAGGGAATACAGACCATTCCCGAATTTAGCTTCCTTCTGCCTCCTCGTCTCCCAATCCCTTTTCTCTTTCACGCTCCTTTTTCTTTTCTTCTTCAGTTCCTCTTCCAATCTTCCAACTCCCTTTTAAGATTACAGCCTCAGAAAACAGGGGAGGATACTGATAAGATTTGGGAGGAAAACCCTTCCAATTCCTAGTCCTGGCCCAGGAGCCTGAAGAATGTTTGAGGCTTTAAGTAATTGACCTCTCACCACCTCTGAGTGTTAAGAGACGCGTGCTACCGTTATCTCCCATTTTATAGCCGGCACAACAGAGGCATCACCCGAAGTTTAGAGACTTGCCCCAAGTACCAGGGCCAATAAACAAGCAAGAGACGCACGCCCCCTTCTGCAGTCATGACTCACTTCCAATCGACTCATTTATTGTCAAATGCTTGCGTGCTTTGTGGAGTTTTAATCCCCACGCCGTTAACATGGGAGCCTGGAACATGTTGACTTCTTAACAGCTCCCAGAACCGCAATCATTTAGGATGGAAAGTAAACAGCATCTTATCCTTATGAGGGAAGGCAGGAGGTCAGTGGAGAGGGAGGCTGCCGTGAGCGGGCCAGCAAGGCTGGCTGGCCGCACCGCCTGTCGCTTGGTCAGACCGCACGAGCCAGTGTGGGCCTCTGGCCAGAGACGTCCTGACTCACCTTATTGTTGCCCCTGCATCTAGACCAGCTGCTGGTACCAGTGAGGCAGGGATTGCTCAGATCCCAAAGACGAACATTTGCCACTGGACAAACTCCCCTATGCTTCTCCTTAAATTCTCACCTCCTATCATCCAAATTCTGCCCAAAGTAAATGTCTCGTTCAGAGAAAAAGTGATGCGGTCCAAAGAAGACAGGATGTGGAGTGAGGTTGACCTGTCTTCAGATCCCAACTCCCCCACTCGCTGCAGCCATCGGGCCAGAGGGCCAGTCAGCCACCTCCCAGGACTTTCCTGCCCAGCTGTTGTGTGGGAACGACATGCCCAGCTCAGGGAACGCTGTGGAGCAGGTCTGGAAGGAGTGGATGCGGTGCCCTCCACACACCGCCCAGGAGAGTGGCTCGGAGTGCCCGTCTATCTTCCACCCTCAGTTGAATAATCCAGAGTGCAAATTTGACTCACTGTATCCATGGCCCCTGCTCCTTTGTTCTGTGTCTGTTGTTAACTGCTGAGAAACCGTATTCTGCAAAAAATAAAATGAAATGATAAAAAAGGAAGGCGGGAGTGAAGAAAGGAAGGTGGGGAAAATATGGGAAGAGAGGAAACAAAGACAGACGGGAGAGAGGGCAGAAAGGAAGGAAGGAGGGAGGGAAGGAAAGAGAAAGAGAGAGAAATGGGGAAGGAGAGGGGAGATGGGGGGGCCAATGGCCGCCACTCACATGGTTTCCAGCATCACCGTATGCTGAAAAAAGGGTTTGGAGTCAGAGAACCTGGGTTGAAATCTTGTTTCCCAAAATATACTACCCTGATGGCATTGGGCAAGTTACTAAATCTCTCTTTAACTTTCTTATCTCCTAAATATGTTTATAATAAGAATGTCTAGACCGGGCTCGGTGGCTCAGCCTGTCATCCCAGCCCTTCGGGAGGCAGAGGCGAGTGGATGGCCTGAGCCTGTGGGTTCGAGACCAGCCCGGGCGACTTGGCGGGACCTCGTCTCTACCATAAATCCCAAAATCAGCTGGGTGTGGTAGTGTGCGCCTGTAGTTCCGGCTGCTTGGAAGGCTGAGGTGGAAGGGTCACCGGAGTCCAGCAGGGGTGGCCGTGAGCCTGTGTGCCACTGCACTCCAGCCTGGGCGATGGAGTGAGACTCCAATTCAAAAAAGAAAAAAAAGAAAATGCTGATAGAATGAAATGTCAATTCTAAGATTAAGATTATTCACAGAAACCCTCCTAGGAAGGATAACTCAGTTTCCTCACCTGAAATCATCCGTAGAGCCTTCCTAGCTCAGAATGTGCAGTGTAGTGTGTCCTAGGGGGACCAGAGAGCTTCACTGGATAGTTGCAATATTAAGTTGTTCTTATTTAAATAAGCTTACCCGACTGCACGGGAACGGAACCAAATCCAATCCGTCGACGGCAGGGCAAGAGGCAATCAGCCGCTCCTCAGCACGCAACCATAAATAATTCAGCGAGATGGAGACACTAGCATACTTCCGATTCTCCTTTCTGGTCATGAATCCTGCTCATATTTTCTGGAACCTTAAGTGGAATATAATTTTACCAACCGAGGGCAAAATCCAGCATGCTAGAAACGCAGGGACGATATGCCAAGCTTTTCCCTAACACCAGCCCTTGGCGATCGTCTCCTCGATTTGAGTTCCCCGACCACTGGGTTTACAATTTGTACGACACCGTCGCTGACCGGATTACCAAGCACCTTGGGATGAGTTCTCTTTTCACTCTGAAATTGTTCTCTAAGCAATAATGAGTTAACATTTGAAATAAATAAGTAAATAAAAATAAGCTACGCCGACCGAGAACACTGGATCATGGATCTATTTTTATTTACATCAAATCTATCTAAATAGATCATCACATTTGGCACCAGTTCAACTGAGAGCTTTAAATCAAGATAACGCCTACACAGTCAACACTGGCTGGCAGTGGCTGCCTGAGCCCCCGGGGTGGGGGGCGCAGGGGGAGGCACCCAGGAAAGGAAGGTGCCGTTGAATGAGATCACATTGCAGCCCTGGCCAAAGCCCCCTCAGAATGACATAACTTAACTCTGCGAGTCAGGGTGAACCCAAAAGTGGGAACACCGGTAGGCACTTGAACCGTTTTTACCCACGATTCACATGGTGGGAAAAGTATCATGTCAGTTACCTTTGAACAATTCTGGTTAAATCAAAGGGAGAACCGGCCTTTGCAAACTCTTCACCATCTGCTAAGTACTTTTTTGACAAAAACAGAGACGGGCTTAACTTTAGAGCCTTCAGCCTGCCAGTGCCTCTAGATAGAATTTAATACGTTTTTTTTTTTAATCATTACCTTCTCTGTTGGTCAGTGATATTGGTTTTCCACCTGTAGTAATGCTATAAAGTTTTAAAATAAGTGTATTTAAGTTCAAAGAAAACAACGAGTTGACCTAAAGGAACATATTGAAGATAGTTGGTCTACAGCAGTGGCAACATGTGTGAACATAGCAAATGATTGAATAGGAACTGGGAATCATAGCTCATGGTCTGGGAAGAGACAGCAGAGAAGGAGGCAGTCAGAAAAACTAGAGAGAAGGCCTAGAGGGTTTGTGAAGGAGACAAATGCCCTTGTCCCCCGGAAACTGAAATCCGGGCTCCTGGGGTCTGAGCTTCTAGCCAAGCGATTACAGGAGGGAAAACCCACAGAATGTGAGTGCTACCTGCAACCCTCCAGGGGGATGAGCAACCTTTGTTGCCCAAGGAGATGGTGAGGAAGCGGGGGAACGATGCAATGTCTGGATCAATATAAAAACACTGACTCTCGGTTTCAACAAGCACCGTGTGGAGGCAATGAACACATAGAAGGAAAGTCCTGGGGCTCCACGGAGAGAGCACTGAACTAGTCGAGAGACCTAGTTTTAGTTCCGACTCTGCTGTCTCTCACCTCTCAGAGCATGGCCCGAGACAAAGACTTACCCTTTCTGGGCCTCAATTTCCTCACCTGTAAAACGTTTCCTTACAATTGCTACATTCTTTGATTCTGTGTCCTTTAATAAGTGCATTAGCAAAATTTCCAATTCAGTCTTATGCAGATACAAGTGAAAAGAAACTATATATTTGTTGCAGGAATACCAGCCTCCCCCTGATACGAGCACGCGCACACGCGCGCACACACACACGCACGCACGCGCACACACATGTGTACACACACACACTTACATTTAGAATTATAATCATTTGGCTGTTAATATAATCACTGGCAAATGTTGGTCATAAATATTAAGTGCTAACGGGGTCAGATTCCCTGGTGGACATTAAGGAATGTGCCTGGTGGGTGGTGGAGGAAAGCCACTTTTCCAGGGAAGTACAGGGGAATTAACCACCAGTCTATACCTCCGTGGCCTCGCAGACAACACCAGCACTCTCTTCCTGTTCAACTTTCCAACTGGCATGGGGCCAGCCTTTTGGCAAACGTACGTTAACTTTAAATGTTGGGAACTGCCTAGAATACATAAAAATCACAACTCTTCTCTCTTGAGAATTAACAAAGCAAAATGGCAAAGCAGGGATTGTTGTCTTGGTAAACTGAGGCTCGCACATTGCTTTGATGAGACTTGCACAGAGAAGGTCTCTCCCTGTTTATTGACCACCGAAGGGCTGTCGATTGCCATGGGTGTCAAAATGGCACACTGAAAAGGAAGCAGCACAAAACTAAAATCAAACTATCCCAAGGGTTTAGTGAGCATCTACAGAAGGGCGGTTCCTGGTCTCAAGATGCGTGCAATCACGCTAAAGAATAAAGGCCAGTCGGTACACACAGATAAATGAAAGAGAGAAAACAGTATATAAGTGAGCCCCAAAGTAGGTGATTGCCATTGAAGACAATCTTCAGTTGCACTGCCCCTCCCAATCCATTCTGGACATCAGGCAGAAACGCTTTTTAATTTTCTGATAATAATTATCACTTTTTTGTTTTTAAGAAAAAGCGTCTTGTTCTGCTGCTCAGGCTGGAGTGCAGTGGCACAATCGTAGCTCACTGCAGCATCAAAATCCTGGACTCGGCCGGGCGCGGTGGTTCAAGCCTGTCATCCCAGCACTTTGGGAGGCCAAGACGAGTGGATTGCCTAAGACCGCAGGTTCAAGATCAGCCCGAGCAACTTGGCGAGACTTCGTCTTTACAGTAAGTAAAAAAAATTAGCCAGGTGTGGTAGCGTGCACCTGTAGTTCCAGCTACTCAGAAGGCTGAGGCAGAAGGATCGCCTGAGCCCAGCAGGTTGCCGCTGGGGTGGCTGTGAGCATGCCACTGTACTCCAGCCTGGGTGACAGAGTGAGATGCCAACTCAAAAAAGAAAAAAAATCCTCAAGTGATTCTCCTACATCAACCTCCTGAGTAGCTCTACGGGGACGTACCACCATACCTGACTAATTTTTTTTTACTTCTGTATAGATGGGGTTTTGCTGTGTTGCCCAGGCTGGTCCCGAACTCCTGGTCTTAAGCAATCCATCCGCCTTGTCCTCCCAAAGTGCTGAGACTACAGGCATGAGCCATCACGACCCGGGTCCAGAGTCACTTTCCAAAACAGGAATCTAATTATGCCACTTCCGTGCTTAAAATGTTCCAACCGCCCCATCTCCAGATAACGTCTACATTCCTTACCACGGTGCTAAAAGCAATTTAGGTTTGGGCCCTTGCTTACCTCTGGGTCTCCTGTCTTGCCACTCTCCCTTCTCCCAGTCACTCTCCTTCCTCCTGGTCCTCCACGTGAGCCTGCGCTGTCCTCAAAGCATCTAGGGGTAAGACGTCCTGTGGGACAGTAATGCATCCCTTTCCCAGCCTCTCTCTCTCTCTCTCTCTCTCTCTCTCTCTCTCTCTCTCTTTTCTGCCCATCCTTCAAGTCTTAGCTTCAACATCACCCGTCGGGGCCGATCTCTCTGTTCCCACAGCCGCCTACCCTCCCATGTCGCAGCATTTAGCATACTGCATTTTAAGTATTTATTTAACTGGCTGTCGCTACCATTAAACTTTAAGATCCACGAAGCCAGGAACTGCAATTGTCTTAATTATCCCAGCAGTCCCTCCCCCAGCACAATGCACAATTTAAGTGTCCTCCAATATGAATGAACATGGGCTGTGGATGGTTCGAGAAAATGAAGATTAATAAGGACCCGAGCGCCAAGAAAGGAAGAGTGCACGAAGGAGGTGCTCCTTGATTTGAACCTTTAAGGATGAGGATGATTTCTAAAGGAAGGGAGCAGATTAAATTATGGTCAACAGTAGAGGCGAAATAAATACTTTGACCTCTATCCAACACATGCAGTGTGTTCAGCGAATGGTAAGTGAATCGATGAATAAATGAATGAATGAATGAAGAGAAGGATAAGCGAATGACTTTCTTGGTGAAAGGCATAACAAATAACGTGAATTAAAGGCATTTTTCTAAAAATGTAACTAACTCCCTAACAGTCCCAAGCTGTTCAGGTATGTGTATGGGGGTGGGGGGGGCAGAGTGTTACTGACAGTTCACAAATAACCAGCACATTGCTATGTCCCTTGTCATTTCCGATATCATCCTCCAAACCCACCTTTGCCTGGAGTTTTGTTATTATTTTTCAGAGGTCCAGGAATCTAGAACAATCTCTTCCAGGACTTTAACTGTATGTGTTCAATGAAGTTTTTTTTGCTCCCCACAAAAGTTCCCAACCTGAACTGAAATATAGTCTTTCTACCCAAAGTCTGGCCAGAACTGAGCAGACTGACAGTTACTCAAAGCCAATCTCAAAAACATGTCTCAGATGGGATCGTGTCTGAGCTTGACCCTCTTCTCAAATGCTGTGGATTATCCTGGAATTTTTTTATTTCATATGCAATTCTCCCGACTGGAAGTCCTGATTAATAGGGGACACAGAGCCCTGTTTAGAAAAATTCAATACATTATGCGCCAGTCTAATATATCCTAAGCAACTCCTGCAAACCCACATTGCAGCGTTCACGTGGACTCTCTCCTCTGGGGCTTGAGGGGCCGAGGAAGGGAGAAGGGAACAGAAAAAAAAATCCAGCCTCTTGGCAGCTTCTCAACCATAGCTTCAGCTCCCCACCTCCTCCAAAAAAAATTGTACATAGTTGCTCTAACCAAGAAAGTATGCATAGCTTCCTGACAGATTGGATAATGTGGAGATTTGAGAAAATTGTGCAATTCCTCTAATTTTCATTTTACCCCCCAAATGTTTTGGTGGCAAGGATATCTCCCACCCACACATAATAGCAGTTTCATTTTCTCAAACTGAAGAGTGACAACAGGGAGCAGTCGTTGAGCAGAAGCATTTGTTTGGGCAGGGGACAGCATCAAAATGATGCCCAAGCCTGTTTGGGGACTTTTAGTTAGCCCTCCACTCAGTCCAGTCTCAGCCGAGCTCCAGCTGACCCCAGCCTCGCTGAGATTAGATGTTAACGGACAACACAAGGAAACTTTCCAACTTGTAAGTTGGACGGTCAGAAAGAACCCGAATCCCAGCTCACCGTTGCCAAGAAACTCTATAGGATGCAGGTGCAAATCATTTTTTTCTTCCTCTTTTAAATTCAGACTCATTAAAATATGTATTTTGCAAGGGGATTAAATCCAAACATCTGGGAAGGGGGGGAAAAATTCCACACTCCCAGATATTTTCAACTTGGTTTCAGATTTTGGCTGTTTCGTTTCTTTTAAGTTGGGGGTAAGAGGCTGCCTGTCGGTGGTGGGACGACAGAAGGGGGCAAGGAGAGGGTTCTAAAATGACTCGGAAGGGCCCCCGGCTTCATCAGGAGCCGTAATGGTGGGAAAGTAACCTGAAGATGCCAAACAACAGGAAATTACCAGAAGAATCTGTCAGCACAATCAGCTGCTATTTTCATTGTTCTTTGGCAAATTTATACACAGTCGGGAACACCTGGGCTGGCCCGAAGCCCGGGTTTGACTAATTGCCAGGGGAGAGGAGTCGTCATTTGTCTTCGGAGGGATTTCCTCCATTCGCTCCTCAAAACATGTGGTTTCACTTTTCCCCTCTCTCCGCAGGAAATGGCAGGACAGTGAGACGCAAAATAAATGAGTTCACTTCCAAGAGGTTGCCTCCTAAGAGGCCACTCCAAAAATAACTGTCTTGTGAGAGGTTGTTAATAACCGAGATTCTATATACTGTCCTCAGAAAACAACATTTCAAAGGCACCACGATTTCCACCCCCAACCCCTTCCCTTCCAAACGCAGTGCACATTAAAAATAAAAGCCATGGGACATGAGGGAAGGAATCAAGCCCTCCGTCTTCTGGAGGTAGGGAATGTCAAGTCCCCTCCCTCCTCTGCAAAGCTCCTCTCCTCGGAGGATAGCCCTTCCCAAATCCCGTTCCCTGACAAGTGAAAGGTGAAATTGGAACGGCAAGAGATGTCAAAGCCTGGTCTCCCTGGTTCCTTCTTGCTGCCCATCACCGATCGCCCTGTCTTAAACTCAACATTTAAACTTCCCAATGGGAAGCCAGGGGGATTTCTCGAAGGCACAGACTGAGAAGTGCTGGTCTTTGTTGCCGTGTGCCTGGCACAGAGCTGCTGCCGGGTCCGTGTCCGCTGAGCGAACACCAGAGTCTGTGCAGAGATCACCTGCTTTGAGGCTTGCGGCCTGGGGATGGATGCAGATATTTAGAAACTGCTTGAACGCCAAGTGATCACCTTTTTACAAGAACCACCTGCCAAAATGACAGCCTTCTCCCTTAACCTCTCTCCATATTTTTATAGGTTAACTACACACACTACACACACACACACACACACACACACACACACACACAGGAACACAGAGCCCCTGCCTCATACCCCTCTCATTATTTAAGATTTTTTAAGATAGCCTACTTGGGTAACAGAGTCATGTTTTAGATTCCTTCTCAAAGCCAATAGGGCTTTCTAACTTAATTGCCTAGTATTTTCAACGTGCTGATTGGGAAATGTCACGGTGACAGTATGTTTCATATTGAAACGTACATCCGCCTTTGGTATATTTTCACCTGCGTTGTGTCCGACCTCTCCAGTGATTTAGGGGTTCTGGTATCACATCAGCAAAGAATCAGCTGCCTTTTCTTTCTTGCCTTCTCTCTCTTTAAAGCCTTCAGAGCAAGCCGCAGATCATTACTACCCTAGGTGAAGCCAGCAACATTTGGGTTTGATTTGGTTTCAGTCGCAGACCCTTTCTCAAAGTTGAGCTGCGCTGTAATTCTAAACTGACCCACCTTTCCCCTAGCAAAGGTGAAAAAAATGTTAGGGAACCTTTAACAACACACAGCCCATCATTTATGCCAAAACGCTGGGAGAGTTCAGACTTGGCTTATTTTCCCTAAATCAGAGATGTTTTGACATGTTTATTTGTTTAATTTGTTTATTTTGACTAGCTCTGATTATAATTGGCAGCAGTATGTAGAATTAACATTAGACAGTGCCTTACACTTGTCTGCTACAATAATGCAAAAGGAATGTGAAGAGAGTCTACCCGCTACATGACAATAGCAAGCAGGGAAGCTGCAAGAGGTTCCTTTCACAAAAAGAAATGCAAGCCCGGTTCTGAATTTTATTTAAGAATTCACCACCGACAGTTTTGCAAATTATCCTTAAGCACCAATCTTTCTTTTATTCACTAAATCTGCCCCTCTGCTAGTATGGTTGTGAAAACAATTATTAGACTTGGGATTTTAAAAATCTGTTTAACCTTTGGAATTTTTTTTGACGGTTTTTTAAAAATTATTCTATCTATGGGCTCTTTAAAAATAGAGACGTGATACGTATTTAATAACATGGCAGTAATGTGAGAATGATCCCATAGTATTTAAGGCAGTTGTAGGGTTGAAAGTGTACTTTCTGAATTCTTTGTCTAAAAATCCCTAAACAGTGAGATTTACATCCCAAACTGAGAAGTGTATCTGACCGAGACAATTTCTCCTGCCTTGGTTCGTCACACCAAAGGTCCTATCGAGTTAACTTTCTTCTTTATGCTTGCAGCGATCTACCTAAAGCTTGTTTCACAAGGCTGATCCATCTTCCACATGTAAAAGCTATATAACACACTTTCAGAGAAAAAAAAATCATATTCGTTGTTCAGCCAGATCGTACTTGGAAGTCCCCGTGTTCTACACCAGTTCACAGCGTCCTCTGCGCCCCCCACCCCTCACCTCACCCCGTGCCCTGGAGCTAAAGACTTCATGCCCTGAGACATGTCTGGGAGGGCATCTGGCCACAGCTCCTTAAAGGGGAGTGTAAGAGATCGGCTCATCTGCATATTCAACTGCCAATTATGCACAGAACACAAACATGCTTTGCTCACATTTATTATCCCATAAATATTTTCCCCATGTGCAGTATGGTAAATTGCTGTGTGTGATCCTGACTTGGAGGAACACCATATGCGCTCGGAGACGGGGCCAAGTTCAGATTGCCATATCTACATTAAGCAGCCCAGAGGTCTGCGATGGAGTGTGTGCTCTCAGAAGTCTGGAGTCTCTGGACAAGGGACCCCTCCGCTACAATTTCCCTTTAGTTTAAATCAGACTTCTTCGGGGCAAGAAAAACCACCCTGAGATCACGGGCACGGCTAGTTGCGCGTGGGAGTTTCGTGCTGGGCTCTGTCTGAGGCCCAGCTCGTGGTGTTGACGGGAGCTAGGGAGACAGATTTCTCTTAGGGGGCATTGGCGTGTTCTTTATAGGAGACTGAAAACCTATTGTTTTCTTCCAACTTGAACAACAAATACAGGAATCGAGCAGCTAGAGAGCACAAGGTGTGAGATCAGGCATCAAGGGCGGTTTTTAAAAAATACAGTATGAGATTGAGTGTGGTGGTTCGTTCTCGTAATCCCAGCACTTGGGGAGGCAGCGGCAGGAGAATCACTTGAGCCCAGGAGTTTGAGACCAGCATGGGCAACATAGGGAGGCCCCATCCCTACAAAAAAAAAAAAAATTAATTAGCTGGGCATGGTGGCATGTTCTTATAGTCCCAGCTACTCAGGAGGCTGAGGCAGGAGGATTACTTGAGCCCAGAAGTTTGAGGCTGCAGTGAGCTACGATCACACCACTGCATTTCAGTCTGGGCAACAGAGCAAGACTCTGTCTCCAAAAAAAGAAAAAGTTCTGCTTTTCCTGAACTGTGTCCTGAGTTTTCCCAAGAAGAGTACACAAGGAGGCCAGACGAAGGACTGAAGCCCCAGATGGACTGTTTGTGTGACCATGGCACTCAGTCACACAATCTCCACATCCTCATGGACTGAGGAGCCGTCATGCCAAGACTCTGGAAGAGTGGGTCCACGGCCACAGAGAAGTGGAGCTGAGGGACAGGTGTCAAACACACAGCCGTGATTCCCCCATATTGGGTGAAAACACAATCCAGGGCCAAATCCGGAGACCCTAACAGGGTCGTTTCCACTTCTCACCTTTGATATGTCCGCAGGTCTGACCCTGAAGAGTTGACCCAGCCAGAGAACTCAGAGAATCCGAGTCACCAAGGAGAGCGGCAACCTGGATCTCCAGATACGTAAGAAGTACTGAAACAGGGAGGGCCTACTGCATGACATTCATTTCCTATTTAATCCGAAGACTGAAAGTGCTTCGCTCTCTGAGTCCTGGGTTAATCGGGTCTTCACCGTGGACGACGTTCTGCAACGTTTCTGTCAACATCTCAGGAGAACTAGCCAGGACGCAAAGATAAAGAACACAGCCTCACATCTGGAACAGAGGCAGGGGTGGAAGGCTCTTCCTTTTAGTCAAGAGAAAAATGAAAGTGCACAAGATTTGCGACAAAGAACAACAAACAGAAGTCACTTTCCCCCTCTTCCCCCGTAATTCACCATCACCACACTTGCAATCAGTGTGAACGGAATACCGTAGGACTCAGAAGTTCTGTCTTAGATTTCTACTCTGCCCCCCTTTTTACTGTGTGGTCTTAGACCAAGCACTTGTTTTCTCTGTCCATTGTGTTCTCCAGTAGTTTCGTTGTCCAAGTGACCTTGAGCTTCTTGGAAGAGAAATGTGTCACAAAGCGTGATCGTGACTACCTATCTCCAAAGGGAGAGCTTAAATTTGTTCGTACGAACAGGAAGGGCTGTCTTTTGGGCTAAACCAAAGTCACGAAGCATGGGCCATGAGTGTTTTTCAGCTCCTCAGATATAGAGGTTATATAAATACAAAGCAATATTAGTGAAATGAAACTTCTTTAGGGCGTTTGCCGAGGGACCCGGTGTTAGGAATATTTTACAAGAGAAGATTAAATGAGGGCTAGTCTAATGAAGTCTTGCTGCTGAAGGTTCCGTCAGGGCCAGTTCCAAATCCCACTGGATATCTGGGTGAGTTAGAAGAGAGAGCGTAACCAAAGAGTGGCTAACTTGAAGAAGAGTTTAAAAAACCGTTTTACTGCCTGCCAACGTATTTCTATGGCTTCAGAGAGTTCCCAAACTCATTACATTAAAAATGTATTCAGAGAATCCTTCAGGACAATAATACCAATGTGTGTTCACCTTTAAAAAGGATTCCTTCTTCTAATCCCCAGGTAAAAGCCTCTGGCTTTTAGAAATCAGATTTCATTGCTTAAGAAATTCTTTTAGCTTACTGTCTAGTCATTTTAAGATACATAAAAGCTGTATATATACAAAATCTGTATATATAAAAATCTTATATACTTGAAACAATTGTCATGAAGAAGGAAGTGCCAAGTATTAGCCAGGACTGTGAGTGGTAAGGGGCTGAGCTAGTGCTGAGAAGAGGGAATTGGTCTCCAGTTTTCCCTTTGGCAACCTCCTGCCCTGACATCTTCCTACTCTCTAACCACACCCTGCCACGTACAGCCAGGGACAGTCTCGGGACATCATGACAATCTCTGATGACCCATTTTCTGGTATCACTTTGTAGAGTAAAGAGAGTTGAGAACAACTATGAAACTAAAAAATAAAATAAGAAAGACCTGCCGGGCTCGGTGGCTCAGCCTGTAATCCCGCGCCTTGGGAGGCTGAGGTGTGTGAATTGCCTGAGCTTGTGGGTTCAAGACCCACCTGGGCAACTTGGTGAGACCTCATCTCTACAATAAGTCAAAAAATTAGCTGGGCGTGGTAGCGCGCGCCTGTAGTTCCAGCTACTTGGAAGGCTGAGGCGGAAGGATCGTCGGAGCCCAGCAGGTCGAGGCTGCAGTGGCCGGGAGAGGCCACTGCACTCCAGTCTGGGCGACAGAGTGAGACGCCAACTCAAAAAAAAAGAAAAAAAGAAAAAAAGAAAGACTTACTAGAGTAACGTCTAAACATGATATTCCATAAAATAAATAAAAATTAAAATAATTGTTAGGCTACAATATAAAATAAATAGTCAGGGATTGGAGACCTGACTTCTGCCCCATGGTTTTAACACCTTACAGATGACCTTGGCTAAGTCACCCAATTCTTTCTGGGCCAAGATCTCTGCACTTGACGAATCAGGACCACTAGCAGTGCCCTCTCTGCATCACAACTGCCAGAGAGATCAAAGCAGGTGACCAGTGTGACCATGCTTTGAAACATGCAAAGACTTGTCCAAATATAAAGTGAACTATCAGGCTGGGCGCGGTGGCTCAAGCCTGTAATCCCAGCACTTTGAGAGGCCGAGGTGAGGGGATCGCCTGAGCCCATTGGTTCGAGAACAGCCTCGGCAACTTGGTGAGACCTCAGCTCTACAATAAATCAAAAAATTAGCCAGGCGTGGTGACGCGTGCCTGTAGTTCCAGCAATTGGAAGGCTGAGTCCAGCAGGTCAAGACTGCAGTGGCCATGAGAGTGCGTGCCACTGCATTCCAGCCTGGGCGACAGAGTGAGACTCTGACTCAAGAAAAAAGAAAAGTGAACTGTCACAGAAACAAAGAACTGAATACCACATATTCTCACTCATAAGCGGGCCCTGGACACTGGTCACATGAGCACAAGGGTGGGGTCAGCAGACGCTGGACACCGCTGGGGCAGGGAGGGAGGGAGGAGGGGTACCAAGTAACACACTGGGTACCAGGTCCACTGTCAGGGGCAGAGAGGGCCCACTAGAAGCCCAAACTCCACCTGCATGCAACTCACTTATGTAGTAAATCCTCCCTTGTACCCCATCACTCTAAAATTAAATTTTAAAAAATATGTTTATAATATTATTAATTTTGTTAAAGGTTGAAGCAAACAAAAATAATTCAATGGTCAAGTCAGAAATACAAGATGATCTGAGAAACAGTTTATATTATACCTTGACCTCAATGTTACCAGCTATGAAACACTCAGGAAATCTACAATGCTTCAAACACAATAAATGAGTATGAACTGACTTTGATATAGAAAACGTTTCTAAAAAAAAAAAAGTTTCTTATTTACTCCAAAAGCAGAACCAAATTCTGTCATCTCTTGAGAGACCTTCCCTATCTTGTCTTTCCAATATGCTCTTAGCCAAGAACTCTCCTCTTTTGTTTTGTTTGTTATATCAGGTGGCATAAATGCAAAGTAATGTTATTTGGTTCAATATAATATTATATTCAAGCCAGATACAATGGCTCGCACCTGTAATCCCAGCACTTTGGGAGGCCAAAGCAAGTGGATTGCTTGAGCCCAGGAGTTCGAGGTCAACCTGGACAACATAGTGAGACCTCACCTCTACAAAAAATCAAAAAATGAGCTGGGCGTGGCTGTGAGCACCTGTAATCCCAGCTACTTGGGAGGCTGATGCAGGAGGATCACCTGAGCCCAGGAGGTCGAGGCTGCAGTGAGCTGTGATTGTGCCACTGTACTCCAGTCTGGGCGACAATAAGACCCCAGCTCAAAAAAAAAGAGTATATTCTACATGATTTAAAAGCTGTCCCCAGAGAGAAGTCCCCTCCTTGATTCTTTCTTCTTCTGAACCTCCCACCTCAGAGTCTCTTGAATACTTACCCTCCACCATTCAGATGGCCTCCACTTATAATAGACACCCCTCCGTTGCACACCTCCTCAGAGCACACCACCTCTCCTGCTGGCTCCAGACCTTTCCCTTGGGACTCCAGGCTACAGGAACAATCAGTGACTGACACTGTGCGAGCTGTTGGCTTCAGGGTCCTGGGGGAAATTGTGCAACCCTGCTCTCGCTCTCAGTTAAATACAAAGGATGCTGGGAAAAAAAAGTATACACATTTTAAGAAAGGAAAAAACTATATTAAAATTAAAAGATAAACACAAGTCACGTTTAACTTCTGTAATGACAAGAAGTGTTCAAAGTGGTTATCATCAGCGTCCAGACACTTCTGATTACGGCAAACTAAAAGTAATGCATAGATAACATCTCTTAAAATGTGTGTACGTTTTTTTGGCACCCCCGGGATAATAGACACGGATTCAGGGTGTTTTCTGAACTCCAACTCTGAGCCCCTGGGCCAGGGGATTCTCACACTGCACATCCATCAGCCATTTGGACCCCCACAGCCAGCGAGCCCATAGCTCTCTTGACTGCCCAGTGGTCAGAATCCGGTTCTTGGCGTGTCTGCACACAGCCTGGGCAGAGAGCAGACAAATGGCCGCTGACATGAGGCAGAAGGCTCTGGGAGTTCCAGCCGGGGCTGTCTTGTGAACATCGGTGTGCGACCTCCATCAGGAGGTCTTTTGTCTTCTTCTTTTTCAGGAGGTCGAGGATGCAGTGACTTGTGATGGTGCCACTGCACTCTGACTTGGGTGGCAGAGTGAGACTCCAACAATAAGTAGATGATAGATAGATTAGATAGATAGATAGATAGATAGATAGATAGATACGATAGATACGATAGTTGACGATAGATTAGATAGATAGATGCTATAGATAGACAGCTGGATAGTTAGATAGCTAGGTGGGTGGGTAGGTAGGTAGGTAGGTAGGTAGGCAGGTAGACAGGAAGGAAAGAGAAGGGGACATGTTGCTTGGCAGTTTTTTAAACGAGTAAAAACAGGAGTAAATTACATACACAAAACTATTTTCCTAATAATAAAAAATACAAGTGTGGCCACAGTTGGATGAGAAGAAATAGATGAAGGGCAAAGGATGGGAAGGGATGTTCTCAGCAGCCAAGAATCAGACACCTCTTAGGCAAAATTCTTGGTATTGTACCATTCAATAAAGAGAGGATTTTAAACTTCAGCGCAGAGGTGTCCTTCGGCAAGAAACAAAGGCATAGACGGCTCTCTGTTGCCATCTAGTGGATACATGCTGCATGATTGCGAGATTCTTCGCCCAAATGACTCGGTGCATAAAATTCACTCTGCATAAAATCACATTATCTCCTCCAAAGACTTGCTACAGCTTCCAGGATGTCCCCTCTCCTTCCTCCATCCTCCCACCTCCCTCATTAGCTTCCTTTGTTTGTCTTTGAGATGAAGGGATCTTGGCTGGCCGCTCCTTGTTGACTGAAAAACTCAATACTCAAAAAGAACAGCTTTTGTGGCACTTGGACCAAATCTGCAGTTCCCTTAATTGGTTAAAAAGATCGGGGAGAGGAGTGTGGAGAGCGAGTAAATGAACCAGGGAGAGAGCGGGAGGGGAGCCCTGGCTCCATCAGAGTGCCAAATGGTAAACAAGCCCTTTTTATTGACTCATTTGGTCTCCTGCTACAAAGGCCTCTCTAATTGAGGGAGGAAGCAGACAAAAAGGCAGCCAGGCTGCCTTTAAGTGACACTCAATTCTTCCCAGGAATGCTAAGGCTTGTGGCTGATCTGGAGAAGAGATAATCAGGATTCTCCCATCCCACCACTCTGTAAGCCCATACGTTTTAGTTAAACCAGAGTGAAGTGTTTAGTTCAAGTTGTCCCAGAGTTTTTCTTCCAAGCACATACCTGGCTTTTCTCTCCATGGATCTCCTATCCTCTGGTTTATGCAGCTGAGACAAACCCACAAGCCGGGTCCTGCCTATCTAAGCCACTGCCAGCTCTCCGTGGTGTCTGACCTGGACTGGTTCGAGGTTCGGTTGTCAACAGCACGAAAGGCAGGGGGGACGGAGGGACCCCGGGATATATCGCAGGCAGTTTCAGACTGTGCACCCCTGAACCCCAAGTTGCACAGGGGTCCCACAAGTATTTGGCTCCAATATCTTTTTTAAATAGTTTCACCTTTAGAAAAAGTTAAATGTCCCATCAAACGTCTCACGTGTCAAATTTTAACACATGAAGACACCAGTTAACCTGTGTGTCTGGACTTTTTACAAACTCAGGCGTCTGCATGGCTCCTTGTGTAATATTGTGCATGTACGTATGTTCTTTTAACATGAACCGCCTGTGCTCACGCTTGTCTGCTCAGAAGATGTGTTCTCCCAGCATCTGTCATTTGTATCATAACCAGGAAAGAGATGACAGGACTTGCGATAACATCACATTACAAATGCCATTAGCATTTATTATACATTTTTGGATGTTTTTTATTTTGCTTATCTCTTAGTGATAAGGAATATTAACAGATGTTAAATATCGGTAATAATTCAACCTCAGTTGTTGCGGTTTTTTCTTAATCCAACTATTTATCTTTTGGGCTCCGCCTCAATGTATTTGAAGAGTATCCAGAGATTGTAATATGAGCTATTTATTTAAAACTGTCACCATTTGCAAATGTAGGGATGAGAATTTTCCTTACATTATTCTACCAGAGCAAAACAAATACGGTACCAATAAAGCCAGGATAAAAATCATTATATATATTTTTTGAATCAGAGTCTCACTCTGTCACTCAGGCTGGAGTGCAGTGGCACACTCATGGCCACCAGCATCAACCCGCTGGGCCCCGGCGATTCTTCCGCCTCAGCCTTCCAAGTAGCCAGAACTACAGGCGAGCGCAACCATGCCCAGCTAATTTTTGAGTTTTTTGTAGAGACGCGGTCTCACCATGTTGCCTGGGCTGGTCTCGAACCCACGAGCTCAGGCAGTCCACTCACCTCAGCCTCCCAAAGTCCTGGGATGACAGGCTGAGCCACCGAGCCTGGCCAAAAACTATTTTTTATACATTGATGTTTATGAGCAGATTGCATAAACAAACACAACAGACATCAATTGTGTAAAAGAGTGTATACACAAGAGCATAAGCTTTGGAGTCTGTCATGGGCTGAATTGTGTCCCTCCAAAATGTGTGTTGAGTCCTAACACCCAGTACAGAATGTGACTATTTGGAGACAGGGTTTTTAAGAGGTAATTAAGTTAAAATGAGGGGGGGCGGGTAATCCAATCCAATATGACCGGTGTCCTTGTAAGAAGAGATTAGGGCCAGCACTTTGGGAGGCGGAGGCGAGAGGATTGCCTGAGCCCACAGGTTCGAGACCAACCTGGGCAACTTGCTGAGACCTCATCTCTACGATAAACCAAAAAAAATAGCCAGGGGTGGTAGCACACGCCTATAGTTCTGGCTACTTGGAAGGCTGAGGCAGAAGGATCGCCTGAGCCCAGCAGGTTGACGCTGGGTGGCTGTGAGCGTGCCTTGCACTCCAGCCTGGGTGACGGAGTGAGACTCCAACTGGGGAAAAAAAGAAGAGATTAGGACACACACAGACACTCGGGGGGACCATGTCAACACACAGAAAAAAGAAGGCAGCCATCCACACACCAAGGAGAGAGGCCTCAGAAGAAATGAAACCAGCTAACACCGTGATTTCAGACCACCAGCCTCTAGAACCATGAGAAAATAAATGTCTGTTTTTTAGGCACCCAGTGTGTGGTATTTTATTACAGCAGCCCAAGCAAACTAATAGAGTTAAAAAGAATTAGGCCCGAAATGTCCCACTCTACCATATACTACTTGCATGGTCTTTTCAAAAATAGCTTATTAAGATATAATGTACATAAAATCGAATATATCTGTTTTAAGTGTACACTTTGATGATGTTTAGTATATTTACAGAGTTGAGCAACGTGTACCATCTTGAGAAAAATATTTGACCTTTCTGGGCCTTGATTTCTTCATATGTAAAATGGGGTTAATGCCTTTTACATGGGTATATTTTGAACATCTAATTACATAACATAAATCATGTGACACGCGTTTCTTTTTTTTTTTTTTCCCATCACACTTACAACCCTGGGCTCTTCCACCCTAGCCCTTATCTACACTAGAATTCCTGATAATATTAAATATCTGTTGTTTTAAGCTGCTGAGTTTGGGGGTGGTTTGTTACACAGCAGTAGAAAACCAAGACACCCACCTCCCATTACTCTAGGAAAAAAAGGGTTCGAACTAGACTGATCATTTCAAAAAGGTCCCTCCTCAGCCCCGTGCCCAGCACATGTCAATGGTCAAATGACTAGAAAGTAACATGAGCCCATACTTGGCCTTCGGGGATTTGCTAACATTTTAGTTGCTCGCGGTTGTCACCTCTTCCCATGCTCTGCAGAAGCACAACAGTTCGTGCACACCACGTCCCCTTGGAGGGGCTGGCTACTCCTCCTATGCTGGAATTCAGTTTGGATCGCCTTGTGAGCTCAGCTCTCTGATGGGCTCAAAAACGGTTGTGATTTTGTGGACGATCTAGCTTCTGCTCATTGGTAAGGTGAAAGCAATGCTCTCTTGTGGCTTTCTGCATCTTAAATGGAAGCAAAACCCCACGCTGGGTTTGAATTTTGATCTCTCCATTCCTTTCCTCTTGACCAGATGCTGTGACACAGGCCCCAGGAAGCCCCCAGGACCAATGACCCAGACGAGGAGGCCCAGATCTACTCTGTGAGGCCCAGGTCTAAGGGGACTGGTCCAGCATGTTGTCCCTCAAGTGATGGGACACTTCAAGGCAGCACATTCAGGGGATGCATGGAAAGCATCCAAAATTGCTTCCTTACAAAATATACATGGCTGAAGATGAGCAACTATTTCTTAGAAGGTGGAGAAAGGGGGCAACTCCTTCGGGTCTCCTCCCGCTGTGGAAGCTTTTCTGTCCTCTCAATAAATCCTGCTTCCTCAAAAAAAAAAAAAGGTGGAGAAAGGACCAGGTGCCGTGGCTCAAGCCTGTAATCCCAGCACTTTGGGAGGCCGAGGTGAAAGGATTGCCTGAGCCCAAGGGTTCAAGACCAGGTTGGGCAACTGGGTAATACCTCATCTCTACAATAAACCAAAAAATTAGCCAGGGGTGGTAGCTTGCGCCTGCGGTTCTGGCTACTTGGAAGGCTGAGGCAGAAGGATCGCCTGAGCCCAGCAGGTTGACGCTGGGTGGCTGTGAATATGCCCTGCATTCCAGCCTGGGTGACGGAGTGAGACTCCAACTCGGAAAAAAAAGGTGGAGAAAGAACTGAGGCGTGTTTTACAGAAGATTCTAGTCAAATGCTCAGGCAACAGGGTAACCTGGGCACAGTTTATCTCAAGCTACATCTGTCCGTGAATACCAATTGGTAGAACAACCTGTATCCACCAAAATGACCAGAGACCTGTGCTGTCCCTCGTGCTGGCAGCCTCTGCTTTTTTAGTGCAATGTGACTCTGGAGACAATATCATTGATTAGGTCGTTACATTACACAAGTCTGGCTACACGTGCACTCTTGAGAAGCGGCATTGTGTTAGAGGGGAAAGACAGGCGTTGGAATAGCGTTAAAGTTGGAGCCAGACACCAATACTCTCTCACCCAATCCCCACTGTGTGCAAGGGTGAAGGGTGTCACCTCAGATTTGGAGCCGTGAGACACTAACAGCTCTCATGGGGACAGAACCAAGAGCCTTGGCCTTGGTCTCATTAGTGCCAAGATCGAGCCAGCTAAATCAATCACAGAAACTAACACTTGTCTATGTCACACACGTTTTCCCAGGACACAATCCCGAGGCTTAAGGAAAAGTTACATTAACAGAAGTCATCCACATTTTGCTGAGTTTTTCTACCCTACTTGCCATAATGGAATATCCAACCCCCTAACCAGTTCCCCAGCACCGTCTCGGGACTTCGGAGCGAGATTTGCAATGTGCAAGAGCAGGCCCCGGCAGCCACACTGAGGCATCCGCCTCCACGCTCTTTCTTCCGATCTCTATTTTGCTGCCCCTTTAATGTGACTAAAATGCACTGCCGTTGTGTCTTTCAGCTACTGGAGTCACACCAGCAGTGCACTCTACAGGTACAAGGAAAAAATCTTTCTCTAACTCCTAACACCCACTGACAGGAACCACCGGACCACTAGTGCCGTACCCTGGAAGTATACACACACACAGACACACACACGTACACACATGTACACACACCCCTTAGTGACAAGGGGTGCCACTACTCTCCAGTCTGGGTGACAGAGTGAGACTCCGACTAAAAAAAAAAAAAAATTATATTTCATATCATGAAAAAATATTCACTGCTGCTAAGAAAAAAGGATCCCAAAAGTGTGTTTACCCCAGACTTAAGGGGATCCTTTGTACAGAGCCCCTTTTCCGTTTCCTTGTATAGTTCCTTTCTTTTTGTTTCCCGTAGGAGCAGATGGGCCCTTGGTGCTAACTAGTTGAGAACGAGGCTCCCAGGCCGTCTTCCGACTCTGCACACCTCGGCTGTACAACACTCCTCTCCTGCCAGCCAAAGCCTCCCTGGGCCTCCATGACCCATCTGGAGATCACAAGCCTTGTGCTTCACTTGGTTGCCCCAGTTGCGTGTAGACAATATGTACTTTTGTGTGGCGTAATAGGTAAGACAACAATTGTTCCTGAATCTAGGAATGCTGGAGAAGGAAGACTCGTTGCTTTAGTCTGACTTAAAGAA
>CAUYQG010182843.1:0-12606 GCA_963574415.1 Tarsius wallacei
GGGCGTGGTAGTGCACACCTGTAGTTCCAGCTACTTGGAAGGCTGAGGCAGAAGGATCGCCGGAGCCCAGCAAGTCGAGGCTGCAGTGGCCGGAAGCGGCCACTGCACTCCAGTCTGGGAAACTAATTGAGATTCCAACTAAAAAAAAAAAAAAAATAATGAATTGTGTATTGGAAAAAAGATGGTGTCAACAGATGCTTATTGTATAAGTGCATAATGAAAGAAAATGCTTTCTTTATATAGCAAACATATTGTTCCAGGATGAAACACACCATGGATGACTTTTGAATTAGAGGAGAAAATATACTCTTTTGCTATTCAAATATGTAAGGATCACCCCTACAAATTAATGTAAAAATTATAAAGGTCCATTAAAAAATGACAATTATATAAAATGCAGTGGTATATTGCATAGATTTACCAGTCAGCAAATTGAAGGCAGGAGCAACAGAATCTCTATAACTCAAATAAAATCAATGTGTTTTTATTTATAGTAAGGGTGGCAAAAGGAACATCATCAACTCATTTGCAAACTTATATGTAGTGATATTAGTTTTGATATATGCTCTTTTTCACTTCGTGACTGCAGCATCATTTAGATTGCATCAAGGTAATTATGCACAGTAGACCACTTCTGGGGAGTTTTGAGACTTCCAGTGAAGAGACTCAAACTGATCAAAGGAGAGGAAGTGATGCATTCAATTGTTTCATAATGACATTCATATTTCTCAGTGACCTTCTGTCATGCAATCTGATTTCTTTCTTTTCTTTTCTTTTTTAAAACACAACGTGCAACTCTCTAGGTGAGTGTGGGGAGACAAAAAAGAAATCAAGCATCATCAAGGAGGCTTTTCAACATGGTGTCTCCTGGCCACAGATTTAGGTCATGATGGTTGAGATAACTTTAAGACTTGGTGCCCTGTGCTGCTATTAGACATCAGTTAGTGTGTAGATGTATCCTCACTGGCAGACAGAAAGGTCTGAAGTTCAGAATGTTTCAAGGAGTCACAAGAGCAATGTTCTTTATGAGAGAAATGTCAGCTCCTAGAAAGTCTCTTAAACTGTAAAGGACACTTCATTACGTAGAAGAACTGACTTAATATACTTTGCAAATAACTTCATAATATTCAATTTTGAGAATCATTTCCACTCTTCTATTCACAGTGCATGGGGAAATTAGCTGAAATATTTATCTTTGCTCCTCTCTAAGTTTTATAGCACTAGTCTAAAACTAATTAGACCCTGGCAATTAAATTCTGCATGCTTGCTTCTTTTTTTTTTCTCAAGGAGTTTCACTTATGCAACTTATAATGCAGAGAGTAACCTATTTAACTTAAAGGATTTCAATTTAAGCTTTTTTAAAATGCCAAATTTATTCACCTTTTCATATATCTTTGACAGGTGCTTAGGAAAAGAGTAAAGGGAGGGAGCCAGTCACCAAAACCAGTAGGCATCTAATGACACATTATCCCCAAAGTAGGTGGGAAGATTTTACACCATTTCAGGTCACGAGGCAGGTAGGAGCCCTCTCAGGGATGTTCCACAAACCTACTTTCTACTTGAGAAGGTGAAGACTACTGTGGAGCAAGCTCAAGTTCAGTATCGGCCCACCAATTCAGGGCAAGTAGATAACCGCTCTTTCCTGAAAAAGAGTTTCAAAGTGTATGTGGCCTCATCACTTCCTCCTCATGTAGTTCCTCCTTTTGGAATTACTCCCTCTGGCTGCGGCTTCATCTTTTGTACGCTAGATAGATCTTGGGCTACTTCCCAAAAGTGGGGCCTTTACTGCATTAGAGGGGCTCAGCAGTGTGTAAGTTAGGTGAACTCGGCTCTGAGCCCAAGTGGAGAATTCTTTCCTTTGATGCCTTTGACCATTCCAGTGGCATGATCTTGAGGGTTATGATTAAGATGTGAATCTATCATAAATTATTCAAGGAGTTTTTTGGTTTTTTTTTTCATTTTATTCCAGTGTTTAGCTTAAAAGCCAATATTTTCTTTGTGGCTTGCAAGTGATTCGGCTTATCTAACCAGAGATGGGGGAATCTACAGACGGGTTTATGGCCACAGCCATACAGAAAGTTCTGTTTTGTAGCAGTGTATCTGCTATTCATATTTTCCCTTGAGAATACAGTGGTAGGAAGTCACTTGCTAAATATAGAAGATCTGGAACCCCAGCCATCTCTAACTTTTTCTTCAGAAACTGGAGTGATGTTCATTTTCTCCACATCAGAATAAATGAAATCAATGAAAAAACATGTTACCAGAAACTACACCAAGTAAATGCTTGGTTGCTTTTTGTGTCAGTCTATACCAGTAATATAAGGCTGCTTGGTTATAAGCATGTGTACATGCAGGAGTTAACACTGAGATTTGCAATAAAATATATGAGGAAAAATAGAGAAGGCATTGGTTCTATTCTCTAAACATTTACAACCCAGTCATAGACACAGCTGGAAATAAGGGCAAAGAAATGTTGAGAAGTCAGAGCTAGCAACATCCTCAAGTTTAGGCAGTGGAAAATTCTAATTTATCTTTTTACTCATCCAAATAGTTGTGTGCATTTTACTTCAAGACCCTGTATTGATCCTATAAACAATGCAAAGATACATCAGACGTGATTCAAGCAGTTGCTTGTCTAGAAAGGGAATGAAATATTTATACAAGTAACAAAACTACCACAGAGGAAATATAGGTCAAGTACTGTGGAATTTTAAAAAAGAAGAGAAGTGACTTCTACCTACCTGTGTTGGGAAGAGGGCATTCAATACTTTGTAAAAAAGAGATTTGAAGTAGGCTCCCAAAGCTGGATCAAATAGAAAAAGAGCATTTAGTTAAAGGGAACTATGTAGAGCCTATTTGTAAATGAACAGCATTAGAAAATATCAAATTTTTGAAATTTAGGAAGTTCTGTTTGGCTGTATGTGGTTGGCAGAATTGTAAAATGGCCATCAAGATTTCTACTTCCTTAGGTTCATACCCTGTATAATCCTTTTCCTTGAGTCTGAGTGGAGCCTGAACATATGATGGATGTCATTTTGTGATTGCATTATATTATGTGGAGAAGGTGAAGAAATTTTTGCAGATTTAAGTAAGGTCTCTAATTCGTTGACTTACTAAAAAGGGAGATTATGCTGGGTGGGTCTGACCTAGTCAGGTAAGTACTTTAAAAGTGGGTCTAGCAGTCAGAAACTTAAAGCAGTACAGCAGTTGTCCTGCTGACCTTAAAGAAACAAGTTGCCTTGAATACTCTGATGGCAGAGAAATACACTCTGCCAATATCTATGTGAGTTTGGAAGAGGACACTAAGTGTGCGATGAGTTGTATCTCTGACCAACACCTCAATTGCACCCTATGAGACCCTGAAAAAAAATCAACTAAAACATGTCCAGATTCCTTTATCTACAGAAATCATGAGATAATAAGTATATGGTGTTGTAAGCTTAATACATAAGTATGTATTAACTTGTTATTCAACAATGAAAGACCAATATACTCAAACATAGATTGTATCATGGCCTTTCAACTGAAATACATGTGCTACTGACAAGGCTTTCCGGGGTTCACAGACACAGACAGTTTTGAAATAATCATTTCTTGGATCTCCAGAACTTATGGCACTCCTGAAATGGATCTAACTGAAAATGTGCAGGTTCTCCCTTCTGACCTCCTCTTTTATAATTACCTTTCTTCCATCTTGACAATGAAAGGTCACCTCTCACTCATCCTGAATCTTACTTACTCTGGTATACTGCCCTGGGGCAAAAATACTCTGTGGTGCCAAACAGAAAACAAAATACATGTTTTAAACATCTGAGGTCTGCACAAGCACCCAGTAATCAAGGTATCAAAGCACCAGTCTGTGGTTGGACTTCATATCTTTTCCCATCTTATATGAATTTGGGTTCAGACAAAGTTTGGCATTAGAAACAGAATAGTATAACCTGAATCAAGATGACAGGAATTCAGAAATATTGTAGAATTGGCCAAGAGAATTTTTTGTTTTTGTGGAACAAGCCAGCTTCTTCCATGCCCTAAATGCTTTTAAATATTGCATTTTTCATGATGATCAGGTAGGAACTACTGAAAGTAATGGCATCTTATTTTATCCAGGCAGCAAATTCATGGCCATGCTCCATAAAATATATTCCTTTACCTTTGAGTTAGAATAATCACGATTTGTAAAAAGTGTGCTGGTAAATACGAATCTCTTCAAAGTGCTCTTTCTATACCGTTGCAAATCTCAGTCTTGTTAGGTTGGCGAGTACTTCCGTGAACCTGTGTTTCTTTTTTTTTTGAGTTGGAGTCTCACTCTGTCGCCCAGACTGGAGTGCAGTGGTCACTCCCAGCCACCACAGCCTCGACCAACTGGGCTCCGGCGATCCTTCCGCCTCAGCCTTCCAAGTAGCTGGAACTACAGGTGCGTGCTACCACACCTGGCTAATTTTTTTTATTTATTGTAGATATGAGTTCTCACCAAGTTGCCCAGGTGGGTCTCGAACCCGTGGGCTCAGGCAATCCACTCACTCACCTCAGCCTCCCAAGGTGCAGGATTACAGGCTAAGCCACAGAGCCCGGCTGAAACTGTGTTTCTGTCTGCATCTCAGGACATATTTTGCATGATTTAAAAGAGGAAAAATTTGAAACTTTGCTTCCAACACATTATATATTAGCATAAAAGGAACACATATGGATGGCAAATTAGAATATTGTATTTCATTGAAAAGTTATTCAGACTCCTACAAGAGTATTGCCAGCTACTCTTTCCGAAAATTTGTCATATTATTGAATATTTTAATATTTAATACTTAATATCTTGTGGTTACAGAAAAAACAGATAGATAGTTGTTGCAGGGACATATAATAAGATGATCAATAAAAGACTTCCAAGCAAAAAACTACATTAAGATAAATGTCTGATGGAGAAGAAGAATGAAATGTCAGTTCAAGGAGTAAATGAGTGATACAACAGTTCTGACTATTAAAAAACATCATGTTCAAGAGCATTTTAAATACATATATTGGCCATACTAAATCTGCGGTAAATCTAAACTACTATTATTTGGATTTCATTGAATACTTATAAACTAATATAATAATATAATGAAATTATCATAATGCTTATTAAGGCATACATATTTAGAATTACATTTTTATAACTTTTTGAACCTATGACACAGTGTTTTCAATATTAACTTAAAAATGGATGAAAATATACTTGACTTTTTGGCATTCTTTTAAGAGAGCCGTGAACAAAAATTTCAAGACCAAAGGTAAGAGAGACAGTGTCGGGAAGGTAGCTTAGTGCTAGCTTTGGTCCCCTGGAATAACGCACATCAATTTTATGTAGTAAGCAATTGCAAGCCATTGACAGTTTGAGAAAGTTTTATGTACTTGTATGTACTCTTTTCATGTAGGGTGCCCCAGTTGAGTTTCTCATAGATACTGTATACTCTGCAGGACTCTGTACTGTATACTCTGCAGGACTCTGTGATCAGAGCTGTGGTTCAGGAGAGTCTGTGTGACAAGCAAATTAAACTTCAAAATCTGTTTAACTATTGAATTGATTTGTAAAAATAAGTTTTTGAACCATTTACTGCTGATAATAGGTTTGGTTACCCTATGGATGGGCTCAACCATTCTGAGAAATATTGAAAGTAATATTAAGGATGACTACTATCCCAGGCCAACTTACCCAGGGAGCTGGAAGAGAAGATGAGCAGTCATTTGTCTCAGTTCTGAATTTCTGGACAGTCAAGCAGATGAGTAGAACAGACTAGACTTGCTAGTTAAACAACTATTTAATTCATGTCTATACTGTCTTCCCCACAGTTGATGGAGGAAGAAGAAGGTCAGCAACACCAGAACTGAATGCTTACATTAACCCTTCTATACATATATCAAATTCTTACGCTTGTTATGTCATTCCTTGGGGCACAAATCCCTCCTATACATTTTCACAGACATCTTATGAAGTAGTTCACTAGACCAAATATTTTATTGCTTAGAGACTAGAGGCAATAAAATATTTCTTGTTCCTTCTTATTTAAACGTGATTCTTTTTTCTTAGAGTATGCTGTCACTAGAGTGGACATGGTACCCATTGTCACTAGAAGGATAACAGGAGCATTTCTTCCTTAGTTGGACTTTATACTTCATTACATAAAACCTATGTGCTGAGTGCATCCTGCTTTCATGAATGCAAGCATTCTATGGTATAACCTTCCTCATTCTACCTCTCTTATAGGTCTTACTAACTTTGATATAATCTTGAATTCACTCTCACAAATACTACTCTTGCTAACCCCCTCATCACCTTAACAAGTCATGAGTTTATCACTTGATAAATGATGCCACCTTAGCATCGTCTAGCTCCATATGGTGGAGATGACTATGGTCTCATTCAATCTACTTACTAGAATGTGATCCATACATCCTGTCGCTTCAAGGAGAGTCATACTGGTAAACGGAAAGGAGGGATTTGGAAGGGGCTGTTGGTGAAAGTAAGATAAATAATTATCTTTTCATTAAAAAAATGTGAGAAATGAGTAAAGTTCCGCTGGATGATTTTAAAGGGTATGTTGCTACTTCCTGTGGAACAGGAACAAGGGTATGCATCTAGAGGTTACAAAATCTCTACAATAAATAAAAAAAAATCAGCCGGGCAGTGGTAGCGCGCGCCTGTAGTTCCGGCTACTCGGAAGGCTGAGGCGGAAGGATCGCTGGAGCCCAGTAGGTCGAGGTTGCGGTGGCCGGGAGCGGCCACTGCACTCCAGTCTGGGCGACAGTGAGACTCCAACTCAAAAAAAAAAAAAAAAAGTTAAAAACAAAAACAGATAAAGACAAAAGCCTGAGATCCTCTAAGGGGAAAAAATATTACTTTAATATGCAAAGCTGTCCTCTTCTCCAAACTCTATTTATATTTTCATAATACAAAAGGTTAAAACATGACTGCCTCTTCAGATTTGGGCAAAAGAGCTTCTTCCACTTATGTAGGTCAGGGCTATTTCCCACATTGGATGCTTTATTAGTGAACAGATTGGTAGTTCTCTGGCAGGTCCTCATTTGCCTCTTAATTTAACATGAGTCTAATCAAATATTGGTGCATAGCTATAAAAAGACTTCGACGGGGGTTTGGCCCACTCAGCTTAATAAAACAGAATTCTAGCATAATTGGTTCATTTTATCACAATTATATATTCTTCAAAAAATTTCAGTGTTATTTGTTGTTGATCTTTCTATTTAAAAATGCATATGTTGTTTGGTTTGAAGCTGTATACCTAGATAGTAATAATAATAATAATAATAAGGAACAATCAGGTTATTATTGTTACAATTAGTGAATCACCATTTATTGTTTTCCAACACTGCAGTTTTACAAGGTTTGTCATGCTTAATATAACTATGAGAGAAAACCAAATAAAAACAAAACAAAAATAGAATTACTTTTTTGGAGGGTGGACCCCTTGTAGTATAGGCTTCTGCCGCTAGGTAAGTGTTCTAGGAACCCATTGGCATCAGTCTACCAGCTAGCATTGTTGTGAGAGGCTTCATTCAGCTTTAGTTAATTTTTTTTTTTTTTTAGGATTATTTCAATACGTTTACCCATTTCATGACAGGTGATTTTTGAGAGCACCTGCCCAAACTGTGTTCTGTGTTCAGTAGTTTTGACCAAACAGGGCATGAGCCCTGTGCCCCACCCTTCCTATTTACCCTGTCTCACTCTTAACAACTTTTTTTGTTTCCATGGATGAAAAAAGTCTTCAAAGGGAAATGTTTTGCTGATGTAGAAGAGTTGAAACAAAAAAAGGCAGAAGCACTAGAAGACATCAAAATTTGAGTTCAAAAACAGTTTTGAACAGTGGAAAAAGCATCTTGATCGGTGTATTGCATCAAATGGAGAGTACTTTGAAGGTGACTGAAGCGTGACTGAACATATTTTTAAACATGTAAAAATAAATAAACAATTTTTATAAATAAATTCTTTTTTGGGGGGGTGCCTCCTCATATATTGAATATATATATATATGTATGTATGTATACACACACACATATATATGTATATATATATGGCAGCTTTAATAGAGGTGTACTATTTTTGCACACAAAGTCAGTACAAAATAACATCTTATAAAGAGAAAATGCAACTTTTAGCACAGAGTGCTTTTTATATAGCCCTATATTATATGATATTTATATTTCCTTGAAGATACTAATAATGGATTTTATATTTTCTTGCCTCTGTTAAGAAGATAGATTTGAATTCTTCTCACTTACTAGATCCCTGAAGTCTTTAAGTGTCATCTTCATTAGAAAAACCACTTACACTTGATACATCTTTATCACAACAAAATTCTGTTTGTTCTTATAAAATAGATTTGTATTCGTTTCATACTTAATTTTATGCACATTATAGACCAAAATTCTGCATTTTAATTGCCTATTCATAATAACTGATTGACTAAATACCCCCCTCCACTCAAATCCGTCCCACTAATTGCCTGCTTGCTTGTTTGTAAAGTGTCTATACAATTATGTTGCCATAGATGAATGCAAAAAGATTTATTTTCTGCTCACCTGATATGAATTTGCTACGAGTATTGTTGAGTAGAGATTATAATAAATTGTTTTATTTTCTAAAGTCTAGAACTTAATTTGTCATCTGAAAAAGAAACTATTGAGTGTAAATATTTGGAGTGGATTTATTTATAGACTTTATTATTAATAAAAGAAACAGCTCAACATGTTTTAAAAGTCTTGAATAATAAATTGCATCTTAAATAACAATTAATTGATAATTACTTGATTCAAAAACAATTATTTGGAAATTACTCCCGAAAATTTAATGAAAAAATATATTCAAATTCCAATATAATGTCCTACAGGACAACAGTATTCTTAAGAATGAAATTCTATTTCTATGTACATAATATGGAGAATTATATTTATAAATCTTTATTTATTTATTTTTTGAGTCGGAGTCTCACTCGGTCACCCAGGCTGGAGTGCAGTGGCACGCTGCTCAAGGCCACCACAACCTCAACCTGCTGGGCTCAGGTGATCCTACTGCCTCAGCCTTCCAAGCAGCTGGAACTTCAGGCATGCGCTACCACACCCGGCTTATTTTTTGATTTTTATTGTAGAGACAAGGTCTCACCAAATAGCCCAGGCTGGTCTTGAACCCCTGAGTCCAGGCCATTCTCTTGCCTCGGTCTCCCAAAGTGCTGGGATTATGCACTTGACCTATATTCATAATTCTTAGAAGCACTAGTTGAAACTGGGTTTAGCAGGTGCAAAAAAAATCTCAAAGCCAAAGACCGTACGGTAAGAGAAACAAGCATGTTGGCACTCCTACTGTAATTCTTTCATTGGATCCTAGAAGTTTCTGGAGAGGCTTATCAGGATTTAAGAAGAAAAGAGATGCAAGAGTAATTGTTGCTTTAAAAATGTGAAAAAATGTGAGACCTTTAAGCAAGATCAGTCGAAGTTCTCTTTCTTGTGTGCTATGGTGAAAGTGTGTATGATTCGATATTTTCCCTAGAGATGGAAAATGATCATGAAGAGAGAGCAAACACTTCTTCTACACTGGCATTCATTGTAAACAGATAATATTTATTACAGATCATTAATAGGTCATGTTTTACTTTATAGACCAATGTGAAAAGAAACTGATCTGCATTACTTTTTAATTGAAATAAGTTTTTTATAGTGATTAGTAGCGTAAATATGTTACTTAATATTTTTAGTCAGAAAAATAACAATGAGTACCTGTTCTGGATACATGAACTGCGTCTTCTGGTTTTTCCTCTGTGGGTTGGCATTCCAGAATTATTATTATCATCAACTTCACACAACAGTGTGATTGTTATCTTATTTTTATTAGAATGCATGACATATGCAGATGGATTAGCTTGATGAAAGACTAAACATGAGTGTGCTAATAGCTACTTTTCTTATGTATGGATTTTAAAAAATATTTCTGAGTCCTATATTATATAATACATTCTGCCATGTAAATGAATGTCAGCAAACAGGTTTATGAAGGATTCATTCTTACAGGCTATGTTCTGGGTAAAGAGTCTAATTTTTGGAAATAAGTCTTATTAGCTGTTTATTTATTTCTGTTTAATATATATATACATATATATATAATTATTACTTAAAGCACATCTTCTTTTTTTAAGGAAGCTGAAATCCTTAAGTAAAATCTTAAAGTCACTGTCAGCTCTGAACAGCTGACAGAGCTCCTACATCTAAGCATTGCATCAGTTCTGTATATTCAGAAACGTTCCTGGGATAAGTTCATAAGGCAGAGCTGAATAGAATAGTAGAAGTTGAGGTTAGGAGTAATCTGGGAGGGATGGAATGGGCAAAGGAGAAAAAAATGAGGGCTAAAGTCGAAAGGAGTTAGCAATATCACCAGGGCTGGATGCTCCATAGGTCACGTATCAAGTAAAAACTTCGCAGACACAAGCCAAATAACAAAGCACTGGAACAGGGAAACCCAACATTCAATGTACAGTTTTTGACCTTCGGTATGTAAATTCCATTTTGATCCCCTAACATTAAATAGTGACTTAGGTTTACACAAAGTTTTCTATGAGTGATTTTTGTTTCTTGGCTTTAATTTTTTCTTAGTAATTTCCCATCTGTCTTTATTGACAAATAATAACTGCTCATATTTGTGGGGCACCTGGTGATGCTTTTATACAGATAATGTACAGAGATCAAATTCTGTTAGCACATCTACCATCACAGACATTAATCATTTCTTTGTGTTGGGAACATTCAATATCCTCCTTCTAGCTATTTGAAACCACATTATTATTGTGAACTATAGTCATCTTGCGTTGGTATAGACTTGTTCCTAGGACACAGTCCTCCTCTCTAGCTGTAAACTTACGTCCTTTAACAATTCTCTCCCTATCCCACCCTTCCTCCACTTCTCCTAGCCACTAATATTCTCTGTTCTACTTTTTACTTTTATAAGGCCAACTTTTTTTTAGCTTCCACATATGAGTGAGAATATGTGGTATTAAACTTTTTATTTCATTTCACTTGACATAATGTCTGTTTTTATGCCAATACCATGCTGTTTTGTTTACTGCAGCTTTGTAGTATATTTCAAAGTCTAGTAGTGTGATGCCTCTAGCTTTTTGTTCAGATTGCTTTGGTTAAGCAGGGTCTTTTGTGGTTCCATAGAAATTTTATTAGGTTGGTGCAAAAGTAATTGCAGTTTCAGACAGTGAATTTTAAACCCATATAACTAGGTTCAGACACAGCTTAATTAATCAAAATATGAACCAAAACAAGACAAGGCTGCCCATTTTCACACCTCCTGTTCAACATAGTGTTGGAAGTCCTAGCTAGAGCAATCAGACAAGAGAAGGAAATCAGAGGTATTCAAATAGAAAAAGAGGAAGTCAAGTTACACCTCTTTGCTGATAATATTATTTTATACCATGAAAATCCAAGAGAATCTGTCAAAAATTTTCTTGCACTGATAAAGGACTTTGGCAAAGTCTCAGGGTACAAAAATCAATGCGCAAAAAGACAGTCACATTCTTATACACCAACAACAAACAGGCATAGAACTAAATAAAAACCACAATCCCATTCACAATAGTAACAAAAAATTGAAATACCTTGCCATCTTCCTAACCAGTGAAGTGAAAGACCTTTACAAAGAAAACTACAAAACACTGCTCAGAACAATTAAGGATGAAACAAACAAACAAACAAAAGGGAAAAATATCCCATGCTTATGGATTGGAAGAATCAAGATTGTTAAGCTGTCCATCCTACCCAAGGCGATCTACAGATTTAATGCAATGCCCATTAAATTACCAGCAACATTGTTCTCAGACCTGGAAGTGACAAAACAGAAATTCATATGGAATCATAAATGACCAGGAATAGCCAAAACAATCCTCAGCAAAAGAAACAAAGCAGGAGGTTTCACACTTCCAGACTTTAAACTTTATTATAAAGCTACAGTAAACAAAACAGCCTAGTATTGGTACAAGAACAAGCATATAGACCAATGGAATAGAATTGAGATTCCAGAAGCAAAACTTCAATTTCTCAATCAACTCATCTTTGACAAAGTCTCCATCACCCACTACTGGGGAGACGAGTACCTAGTCAGTAAATGGTGTTGGGAAAACTGGCTGACCACATGCAGAAGATTGAAACAGGACTCCTACCTATCCCCACACACAAAAATTAACTCTACATGTATCAGAGACCTAAAAGTAAAACCTCAAACTATAAGAACCTTAGAAAATGCAGGAGACACCCTTATGGAAGTTGGAACTGGCAACCAACTCCTCATCAAAATCCCAAATGCCCATGCCATAAGAGATAAGATAGACAAGTGGGACCTCATTATACTGAAAACTTCTGCAAAGCAAAAGAAGCCATCAAGAGAGCAGGGAGACAGCCAACAGAATGGGAAAAAATATTTGGTAACTGTATATTTGACAAAGGTTTAACATCTAGGATCTACAAGGAACTCAAACGTGCTGAAAAGAAAAACAAAACGGCCCTATCAAAAAGTGGGCAAAAGATGAATAGACACTTCTCCAAAAAAGACATATAAGCCTTCCA
>CAUYQG010182844.1:0-21666 GCA_963574415.1 Tarsius wallacei
GTATGTGAATGAACACACATTCAGGAGCACATGTTCACCAAGGTGGGGAAAAAGTGAGTGTGCATTTGCATGTGCATGCCATAGTCAGATTGGAAAACAAACTTCAGTGTACAGGGTAATAGGTTAATAAAATCCCTTCTAATGAGTACTTATCAGGCGTGACTCCTTAAGCCTCCTAGTTAGGAACTTGAATAAGAGGGGGGAAAAAAGGTGAGATTTAGTTCACAACATTGGGAATTAGGTTTCCACAAACGAATTTTGAGGGTACACAAACATTCAGTCCACAGCAAGTGCTACATGTGAGTAGTCAGGAAAGTCAGGACAGTGGGTCCTGGAATGGCAAGGGGTGCTGTAAGGGGAGACATTTTGGACAGAAAGAGTGGCAGGAGTTAAAGCCAATGAAATAAGGCCTGTTTGAGGACCGGTAAGGGTTCCATTGGTCAGGGCCTAGAATGTCCTAGGAAAGAGCAGTGATGATGTGAAAGGTGCTGAGAGGGTAGGTCGGAGCCAAATCATGAAAGGCCTGAATGAGATTGAGAAAAGATTGGACTTCTTACAGATTGCAAAGTAGATGATAAGAACACCAACAGAACAACAGCTGATTTTGTATGTTGGGTGCTTTAGATTCTTCCACTTTGCCCTCACAATTCCTAGCATGCAGGCAAGAGTGGCAAGTTTAGGATCAGGAGCCTGGGATCCACTCTGCCCGGGAGCAATTTGAACAAGTTACTTGACATCTCCAAGGCTCACTTTACTCATCTCTGACAACAAGGCCCAATTCTCAGAGCTTTGGGAAGGTTTTTCACAAAACTATACCTGTGAAAGTGCTGTTATTTAACTTCTGGTCTTCAATTCGTTCTCTGTAAAATGGGGACAATTTCAGTATAGTCTAACTCAGAGGGTCTGTGGCTAAGATTTGTAGGCAAAGGACAATGGCAAAAATCTTATTAACTAGGCCAGTGAGAAGTTTGTTCCCCTTATGGCAGATGAGGCCAGGAATTTAGTGTTTCTTGGTTTGAGGTTAAAAGCGTCAGAGAAAAGGCTTTGGCGCTTCTCTTAGTACTGGCCACAGTGTTTCGCCTACTTGGGACAGAAGGGTATAGATAGACATCACACAACCTAGCAAAACAGGGAAAAGAGGCAGTGACACAGCAACACAGCCACCTAAGCCAGGCCCTCTTAAAGGGCTGGAACATCTTGTGCCCCGCCCCGCTGTCTCAAGACTACCAATCAGCGAACGAATCGCTCCGTGACGCCATCTCCTGGCGACCGAGTTAGGCGGCGGCGGCACTTCCCGGTGGCTGAACCGGGGCGCCGAGGCCATGGGCAGCGGGGAGGTGCTGGGCCAGGCGGCCCGGCTGGCATCCTCCGGTCTCCTCCTGCAGGTACTCTCCGCCTGGCACGCCTCACCTTGTACTGCAGCCAGGATTCACGGTGGGGGAGGGGGGAGTCGGCGCCGGGGCCCTTGAGAGCCTGCTCCGGAGCTGAACTAGTCCTGACGCAGACCCAGCTATGGGAAAGGGTGTCGACCCGGGACGGTAGCGGCAGTGAGGGGGCGCCTGAACCCGGAGTTGGGAGCCTGCGTGCAGAGTCTTGACTGGGTGACTGCAAACAAGCCACTTCATTCTGAGCGTTATATTTCCCATATGGCAGTAGGAGAGGGTTAGATCAGGTGCCCGGGAGAGGAAATTGATGTTTCGTGTTCGACAATCTTATTTTTAAGGCAAGGGGTTCATTTCTTTCATGCCCTACCCTGGCCCTCAAACACCTTCCTCAAACTCTGACTCCCACTGACTTCAGAGAGACCATATGGCATAGCTAAGAACAAGGATCTGGGCTGAAGCAGGCCTGGATTGGAACCATGTACTTGCTGTGAGACCGAGGATCCTAAGCTCCTTATTGGTAAAATGGGGATTATAATATGAAGTATCTAGTTTATAAGACTGCTGCAAGGATTAATTGGGACCATTCAAATAAATGCACTTAACACTGTACTTGGCTCTCAGTATACACTTAATAAATGTTGACTGTATCTTCCTTCTGTTTGTGTAACTTTGGATAGGTCAATTCCCCTTCACGGCCCTGATTTTTGTCATCTTCAGATATGATACATGCCAGTCAGTCTAAATGGTGTCTAAAGATTCTTTCAGTCTTAGAAGCTGGCCATTTTATGTCAAGTGGTTCAATTCAATTTATCTTTGTGTTACTCTTGAGCCAGTCAACCCTACTGCCTGAATCTACCCTCCCCTTTATCTTAGAGCGGCACTTAGGGGTTAGGAAAAAGAGCCAAGCCAACTGGGGCTCGAGTTTGAGGCTTGTCTCTTGCTAGATGCTCTCCCTTGGGATAATTGCTTGGCTTCTTTGAGCATCAGTTTCCTCATCTTAAATGAGAACAATAGTTAGGAAGATTAGATGAAATCATGCCTGTTAAGTGCCAGGCACATCACAAGTACTTAATAAATGTTAGCTGTTTTTATTAGGATAATAAGGATTTTTTGGTTTTATTTATTTATTTAGAGACAGGTTCTCACTGTCACCCAAGTGAGAGTACAATGACACAAACATAGCTGACTGCAACCTCAAACTCCTGGGCTCAAGTGATCCTCCTGCCTTAGCCTCTTGAGTAGCTAGGGCTACAGGAGTACACCACCACACCGGCTAAAGGATTTTTTAAATAGTCAGTGTAGGAATGAAATGAGATAATCTACGTAAAGCATGTAGATGAGTGCCTTGCAAGTGATATGTGCTTGATAAACCTTAGGCATTCTTCACCTAACCCTAGATTAACCTAGGTTTTTTTATTCCTTCTGTTTCATAACATAAATACCTGTTTGAGTTCAGTACTTTATCCACAATGTTGGTTTTTCAACTTTTGATAATACCTTACTACCCAGCTTGGCTTCATAAAAAGAAAACAAGTTGTAGCAGAAAACACACTGAACTAGGAGTCAGGTGGCATACCTGTATGGTTAAACTGGGTCATTTGCTTGCTGTATGACATTGGGCAAGTTACTTCACTGAGTTTTACTTGCTTCTTGCACAGCATTAACCTGTTTTGTTTTGTTTTTTTGAGTCAGAGTCTCTGTTGCCCAGGCTGGAGTGCAGTGGCATATTCACGGCCACCCCAGCATCGACCTGCTGGGCTCTGGCGATCCTTCTGCCTCTCAGCTTTCCAAGTAGCTGGAACTACAGGCACATGCTACCATGCCCAGCTAATTTTTTTGATATATTGTAGAGACGAGGTCTTACCAAGTTGCCCAGGCTGGTCTCGACCTCCTGGGCTCAGGCAATCCTCTTGCCTCAGCCCCCCAAAGTGCTGGAATTACAGGCGTGAGCCACCGTGCTCGGTTGTTTTTAAGGGGCAATAATTACAGATGTGAAAGTTTTTTTTTTTTTTTTTTTTGAGACAGAGTATTGCTCTGTCACACAGGCTGGAGTGCAGTGGTGCAATCATAGCTCACTGTAACTTTGAATTCCTGGACTCCTGCAGTCTTCCCTCCTCAGCTTTCAGAGTAGATAAGACTATAGGCATGTACCACCATGCCTGGCTAATTTTTTATAACTAATTTTTGTAGATATAGGGTCTTGCTATGTTGCCCAGGCTGGTCTTGAACTCCTGGTCTCAAGCAGTCTTCCCTCCTTGGCCTCCAAAGCACTAGGATTATAGCCATGAGCCACCATGCCAGGCCTATTTTATATCATCTTATTATTGCAGTTGTTGTTTAAAAGGTATTTCAGCTTCTCTCTGGAAAGGGGCAAGTATTTAATAAAGAAATATGTTTTCTGTTTTCTAATTGAGAAAACAAAAGTCCAAAGAGAATAAATGTCATTCTTAAAATCTCTAGATTCCAGGGAAGAGAAGAAAGAGAAATTAGACCTCATGGTTTCTGGTGAATCTGCTGTACCCTGAAGTCTTCTACTTGCCAAGCATGTGCTATTTCTAAACAAGCTGGAAGGTTTCAGCCAGGGAGCTAGGCAAAGTGAACCACTAACTAGAATTCTTCCTGGAGTGCTTGACTTTGAACCTTAAGAAATTCAGCCAGGCTTGGTGGCTCAGCCTGTAATCCCAGCAATTTGGGAGGCCGAGGTGAGTGGATTGCCTGAGCCCGTGGGTTCGAGACCCGCCCCCGGCGACTTAGTAAGACCTCGTCTCTACAATAAATAAAAAAAATTAGCCAAGCGTGGTAGCACACACCTGTAGTTCCAGTACTTGGAAGGCTGAGGCAGAAGGATCTCCAGAGCCCAGCAAGTCGAGGCTGCGGTAGCCGGAAGCATGCCACTGCACTTCAGTCTGGGCAACAGAGTGAAACTCCAACTCAAAAACAACAAAACAAAACAAAACAAAAGAAATTCAGTGAATCTGTCCAGCCTCCCTCTTCTCATCAGTAAATTAGGGAGACATCGAAGTGCCTTCAGGGTTTCTTTGACCACTTCTCAGGAGTGCCGAGAGATCCCAAGGAATGAAATTTCAGAAGAAAAGCAGACAGTTTGGGTGTCTTAGGGGAAAGTCTCCATGGCAAAGTTGTTGTATGTCATGACATCAGCTTAGGAAGAGCAGCCAGATTGTTCTCATTTCAGCAAAGTAAACACTTCTAATGTAATTTCTTATTATTTTTCTTTTTCTGTAGGTGTTATTTCGATTGATCACCTTTGTCTTGAATGCGTTTATTCTTCGCTTCCTATCAAAGGAAATCATTGGTGTAGTGAATGTAAGGTATGAAGGGTCACACCCTGACATTGTCCACAGTTCACATCCCTAGCCAGGTTTTCTTCACACTCTGTACTTGTGTGTCCCCCTCGGGTTTTAGAAGCTTGGCCCTTTACCAGGAGCAGAGTGTTTTAGCAGAGGACTGAGAAGTGTGCAGTGTTGGGGGATGAGCAGGCAATGTTGCTTTTAATGGACCCACGGAGTGCTTTCCATTAGCAGCCTCCAAACACATCTCACTGCCAGCTGTTCCGGTTTTCCTGCTCTTAGAACCCAGGAGGAGAGAGGGAGTAATTCACTGCAAACCCCCTCTCAGGCATAATCCTGTGTTTTTGTCCTTCTGACAACAAAGGAGGCAGAACTTCTGCAGTTTGTGAGGATGTGCTTCATAATTGCAGGGCTGGAGAAGCCTCTTTCTCCCCTCCTTGGTGATTTTGTAATTGGGATATGGTGACTGGGATGAGAGCTGGAGTCCTTGTCATGTGTTCCCTGGAAGCTCTTGGAAAGCTGGCTTGTCTTTTAGACTTAGGTTGTTTCTTTTACTTGCCTTTTTCTGTTCAAGGACACCCACACATATTTTGTGTTCACAAATTACACAAAGTATAAGAAATGACGAGAGTGCTCGGAATAGCTCAGCTTCTCAGGTGTGTCTTCATGTCCTGATAAACAAGACAGTATGTACTAGATAGCATTTCATATATAATACTTACCAAACATATGCTCTTGGCTCTGATCTCAGAGCTTAGTGGCAGTTCTCAAACTTCGATGAGCAGAGGAAGCCTGTGGGGAGTTTTGCACTAGTAGGGCTGAGGAAGGGCCCAGGGATCTGCATTTTTACAAGCTCCTCAGGTGATTTTGAAGCAAGGACCATACCTGGAGAAATACTGTTTTAAAAGCCGGAAGTTATAAAATGGTAATAATAGTTTGAAAAAAAAAAAAAGCAGGAAGGAAGTGGGCCGAATCCTACTAGGGGTTCAGATTTTTCTCTCCATGCAGCCTTCCTGAGATTAGTAGGTCTCTACTTTAGACAACCCTTGTCTGGCCTGCGCTCCTTCTTAAAGTTTTGTTCTGTCTCCTCGTTTGCAGTGTTCGACAGAGGCATTGGATAGCAGGCTAATCCTTAGACAACCTCAGAGACCTTTCCCCTGGGCCATCCCCTCTCTGACTTCATCCAGACTGCTGCCTGTTGAGGAAGGGAAATCTCACCTACATCCAAAGAGGTGAAGGAGGGTTCACCCAGGTGCTGCCCACCTAAGAGTGTACCCAGTCAAGCCTTGCCCATCTTGCAGTCCATCTTGCAGCAGCCTCTGTAAGGTTGTCAGCCTTATTGCCTGTCTTGAGATTCTTTTGGCCAGAACCTCCATTCAGTAGAGCCTTAGTTTTTCTCACAGGATCTGTCAAGTCACTAGTCTCAGTGTGACCACAAGGTCCCTTTGCTGTGTGGGATTATAGTCTTGTCTTTTTCTCTTCCTTGTGGTCAGGGCCACACCTCTGCTTCTAGCTACAAAGGTTGGAGGCTTTTGGGGCCACTGCAGCAGCTTCTATCCCACATGTAACTGTAGGCACACACACTCAGTAATCTCTTGTTTGGTTCTTGACTCTGTTGTTCTCATGGATCGGACTTATGCAGGGGAATCCTATAAGAGCTCACTGCCCTTGGCATTACTACCAGTGGTTTTTGACTAAGACCTTATCTCCTTCCTGTTGCTGGAAAAATCCCAGAAGTTCCCTTTATGAAAAAACTGGAGACCTTGCTTATTACTGCTTTTCTTTTCCAGGCTAACACTACTTTACTCAAGCACCATCTTCCTGTCCAGAGAGGCCTTCCGCAGAGCATGTCTCAGTGGGGGCATCCAGAGAGACTGGAACCAGACACTCAATCTCTTGTGGCTAACGTGAGTTGTGCTTTCAGGAAGGCAAGTGTAGTGAGTATTGTAAATGAAACAGCAACACCTGCCTAAAGCTGAATTGTCTCCAGATTGGGTTTTGCGGTGGGTTTCTTGGGACTAGGCTTGTGGTAGGAAGGGAACAGTGTTTGTGTTGAAGTAGCTTCTTGGTTCCTTTCCTCTCTGGATGTCCAGGCACCAGGAAGAGGTTTTGGGTTTGGCTTTCTGGGCCAGCTTTCTAGCCGTGGTTCCATCCTCTTTGGAGGTTGTTATGCTGTTTCTAATCACCACTCTGGGCCCTACTTGGCCTGTGCACAGTGTTTGCCCTATAGTATCTTTTTGTTTTTTTCCCCAGACAGGATCTCACTCTGTCACAGACCGGAGTGCAGTGGCATGATCATGGCTCGTTGCAGCATCAACCTCCTGACCTCAAGTAGTCCTCCTGCTTCAGCCTCCCAAGTAACTGGGACTATAGGTGCATGCCACCACACCCAGCTAATTTTTAAATTTTTTTGTAGAAATGGAGCCTCACTATGTTGGCTGGTCTCAAACAGCCATCCTCCTGCCTTGGCCTTCCAAAGTGCTGGGATCACAGGCATAAGCCACTAAGCCCAGCCGAATCTTTTGAGCTTTTAACAACCACTTAGACTTAGTATTTTTGAAAGCCTCTCAGAGGCTTCATTATATATTTCTTCAATTTGTTATGTGATTTCAGTTCTGAATCTTTTAGAACATTCTTGAAGACCAAGGACATCAGCTAAAATTTGTAATGGCTTTCCTTCAACTAGACCTCTGTGGGAGGGCAGGGGAGTGCTGGTGGTTGAGGTTGTTTCCCAATGCTGTCCTTGCATAACTCCTTATTGCCTCACAGAAATGACTGTCATAATGGCTGGTAGGTGTTCATTTTATTAGAAGAATGACTGCTAACCACTCAGTCATATTTAAGTGCTCTGTGATACCCATGTGAAAGGACACTGAGCACTGGTCTTTTGGTTATTTGGGGTGCACGAACCAGCTGTAAGTGGTGTAAGTGCAGTCTATCAGTCATTCTACGTAAGCACACAAAAGACCTTTTCTTTCTGAGAACTTTGCTTATTGAGTCAGTGTGTATAACTCAGTGAACAGGAGTGCAGGCTTTGGAGTTAGATAAGGACTGGCTCCTGCTTCTGCTCTTGGTCATAGTGCTTGTCAGCTTCAGTTTACTCATCTTTTTTTTTTTTTTTTAATAAATGTAAGGGGTACAAGTGCAGTTTTGTTATGGATATATTGCACAGTGGTAAAGCCTGGGATTTTAGTGTATCCGTCACCCAAATAATGCACATTGTACCCATTAAGTAATTTCTCATCCCTTACCCCCTTCCACCTCCTCATCTTTTATATGGAGAGAATGATGGAGGATCATTGTGAGGTGTCAATGAGATAAAGGGCATGGTACCAGGCATGTAGTTAGTGCCTTAATAGGTGGTAGCTGTTCTTATTATGACATTTTTCTGTTCAATTTATATTTATATTTGTATTTATTTAAATGTATATTTATATTTATTTTAAAATTTAGTGAAATGTTTTTATTCCCTCTTCCAGAGTCCCCCTGGGTATGTTTTGGTTCTTGTTCCTGGGCTGGGTCTGGTTACAGTTGCTTGAAGTGCCCAATCCTAATGTTGTCCCCCACTATGGACCTGGAGTGGTGCTGTTTGGTCTCTCAGCAGTGGTGGAGCTTCTAGGAGAGCCTTTCTGTGTCTTGGCACAAGCACATATGTTCATCAAGCTCAAGGTTAGTGTGCCTTCTGCTGGGAGTGGAAAATGTGAAGAATAAGGGAAATACTTTTTTTAAAAATAATTTTATAGGACACAATGATTTTTCCAAACTTGTATTTAAAAAAGTATTTGGAAAAAGGTAACATAAGCAGTTAAGTTTATTCACTTGAATTTGTCAGATGGGCTGGGCTAAAGTTTACCTCTGCTATACTATAATGAAAAACAGGTTTGCTAACAAGGAATTTATTAGTTCAAGTCAGAATTTAGGAGAACTGTAAAGGTTTTCTCAGTTTTCTAGTGATTCTATCTAGTTGTATACTGATATTAACTTCATCATTTAAAATTTACATTATTTGATACATTCAAAAGACTACATATAAGCTGAGCGTGATGGCTCACACCTGTAATCCCAGTACTTTGGGAGACAGCGGTAAGAGGGTTGCCTGAGCCCAAAAGTTCGAGACAGTCTGGGCAAACTGGCCAGCCCTCGTCTCTACAATAAATCAAAAAGTTAGCCGGGCATGTTGGCACGTGCCTGTAGTTCCAGCTGCTTGAAAGATTGAGGTGGAAGGATCACCTGAGCCCTGTAGGTTGGGGCTGTGAGTGTGCCACTGTACTCCAGCCTGGGCGACAGAGTGAGACTCCAACTCAAAAAAAAAAAGACTACACATAATAGGTCAATCTCAAACATAATATACTGAAGCTCCATGAGCCTACTGCCCTGCCCAAGGAGTAAAGCATTACCAACACTGTATCCTGCTGTGTGCCCCACCCACCTCCAGAATAAACACCACCCTGGATTTTCTGTTTGTCATTCCTTTTCATCTTTACTTTTTGATAACGTTTGCCAAGTGCAGCTTTACCACGTGTTTGCAGGTGATCGCTGAGAGCCTGTCAGTAATCCTGAAGAGTGTCCTGACTGCTTTTCTTGTGCTGTGGTTGCCTCACTGGGGACTGTACATTTTCTCTTTGGCCCAGGTAGGAGTCATGGCTTTTAACTTTTTATATAATCTGTGTTTCTCCGTCTGTTTTTTTCTTCTTGTTCCTGCTATTGTGTGGTTTACATTGGCAGTACCTGTGCATGTGGGGAAGAATAGAAGTACTATAAGGCTAATCTTGACGCTGTCCTCCTCTGGCTACCAGGTCCATCCTGTCCCATATACCGATCCCACTGGTGTCCCTGGTAAGGGCAACACACTTGGCTTCATTGTCAAACATCATCAACCTCTTTTAGATATACAGTGGGCAATTCTGTATCAGACTGGTCTTTGTCTGACAGTCTTATGGAGTAGAAAAAAGACAGTAAAGGTGAGAATCAAATTGCACATGCATTGTTTCCCCTGGATTTTCAATCAGTTGTTTGCAGAATAGGAGGAAACTCTGCTAAGCCTGTTTTAAACTTAGATTGAAATCTCACATAATTCAGAGGGCACAGATAAAGTCAGAGCAGGTATGTTGTCAGTCTTAGCAATTTTGGCTTCATTTCCATCTCATCATTTTCCAGTTCTTGTTAGTATTCTATTTCTAATACAAATATAACTAGAGTACAAGTGTTATTTTTTAAAATAAAATTTAAGAGCAGAACATCTTATAGTGCAAAGCAGTTTGTAGTTTTCTTTTTAAATTTTTTTGTAAAGATGGAGCCTTGCTATGTTGCCCAGGCTGGTCTTGAACTCCTGGACTCAAGAAATCTTCTCACTTCAGCCTCCCAAAGTGCTGGGATTACAGGTGTGAGCCACTGTGGCCAGCCTGTAGTTTTCATCAGTGTGTAGAAAAACAAATTAAGATTCTTTCTTAGTAATGATTTATGTGAAAGGGTATTTGTCATAGAGGATGTTGACATCAGGTGGTGTGGCTCACAGCAATGTTGCTGGTGTTTTAAGGGCTGAAGCATGAAAAAAGGATGGATGGAGGGTTCCATTCTCAGGTATGGTTGAGAATGGAGAGCTGAAGAGTCTACACCTGTTGAACTCCTCTTTCTTCATGTCTTAGGACTTTACTGTGAGAGGAGCCTTGGTATTGTTAGGTTGCAAGAGGGTCGTGGAGGTCCCAGTCCTTCTTGAGCCATTGTGTGCTCTCGTCCTCAGAAGAGAAAGGAGGTCAAAGGGAACTTGTGAAAAGGAACTCTTTTGGATTTTCCTCCTCAACCTGTAAGCAAAACCAGTGGACTACTCCTGGCTTAAAGCCATTCTTTTGTCCTGGATGGGTGGAGGGAGAGGTGGACTCCCCTTCCCACCCTCATCCGGTAGTAGCTCTCGCCCTGCCCATGCACTGGGTGGAGAGGACCAGCAGCTCTGCTTTATAGTCATAATGTCACAGGTTTCCGGGGTTTATGGAAAATTCACATTCCTAGGTGATGGCAAGTCCATGGATACTAGCATAGTCAGGACATGTGGATTTCATAGTGTGCTATCTAGGTGCAAGAGTTGTTCCACTGGCCAAATACAAGTCTTATGGGAACTTACTGGACAGTGCTGTGGCTGTTGAGCTAGTGGATGTCTGTTATGGAAACTGTGTTCTTCCTACCCAGAGGAACTTATGCTTTCCCAGTTAAGTGAAGTGTTTGGGAAACTTTTGCATAGAGATGCTGCAGTGGAGCTAGGTCTGAGTAAATAGTGCTATTTTCAGAGTATGAGGTGTTGCTCAATAGAAGGACAATCAAAGGACAACTTGGCCTTTGACGCCAGAGTTATAGGCATATCTTAATTATGTCCATATTAACATAGCTTATTTTCTTTTTTCAGCTTTTCTATACTGCAGTTCTGGTGCTCTGTTATGTTATTTATTTCACAAAGTTACTGGGTTCCCCAGAAGCAACCAAGCAACAAACTCTTCCTGTCTCCAGGGTAATGGATCTATTACCCAAGATCACAAGAAGTGGAGTAAGTAATACATTTTGCCACTGAATATTTTAATCACAAATACTGATTATCCTTGAGAGAAAGAAACTGCAACTGGTTTATTGTCATAATAGTAAAAATGATTTTAGAGCTATATTTATTGAGTACTTACTGTGTGCTGGGCCAGAGTTTCTAAGTCTTTGTACTGTTGATGTTTTGGTATATAATTCTTTGTTGTAGAAACTGCCCTCTGTATGGTAGGATGTTTAGCAGCATCCCTGATCTCTACCTACTAGAGCCAGCAGCAACCACCCCACAGCGTAACACCCAAAAATGTCTCCAGACACTGCCAGATGGCCCTGGGGGACAAAATTGCCCTAGCTGAGAACTACTGTGCTAGTCCCTACACTGAATGCTTACATGATTTATTTAATTACATGACTTATTAATGCTTACAACAACTCGGAGAGGCTGACACTGTCATTCTTTCTACCTTAGGGCTGAGAAGCTAAGGCTTATCAAATAAATATCTGCCCAAGGTGAGGGTTGGAGCCAGAATGAGAGCCTAGAGGGGCTGAAACGCCAGCAGAGCACAGACTCTCACCACCATACCCCACTGTCTTTACTCTGCTGCGTCTTTCAGTTTTCCCTCAGTTGACCCTAGCACACACAGTCCAGAGTTCTGAGAAAGCAGGACGACCCTGCAGGATCTCTCTATCTAGGCATCAGGCTCGTCTTTCAGGTGACCCACTTTCCCATCTAAACCATTGAGGATTCTAAATGCTGATGTGTGGGGTAAAGCATAACCTTTTCTACTCAGCTCCTTCACTCTCAGTTCATTGGACTTTTGTTTTCTGGCTCCTGTGGCGTCAGTGCTGTTGTCCATGGCACTGGGGTTGCATATGTGATAATATGCCACATTGCCTCTGCTCAGGCACTTGTGACTGCTCTGTGCTGGGTGCCTTTTCTTCTTCCCATACTTGCTTGCTTGCCAGATATGGTGGCAAGGCGTCAACTGGACTCTCCTTATTCCTCGTTTGTGATTACTTGAAAAGTAGTAAAGTATGTGGGACTTAAGTCTTAGCAATTATGGAATCCCGTTATACAACTTCTCAAGAAAAACTTGATATTGTGTATCAAAGCCAGGTATGTTCTCATTTTTCCATTCTGATCAACTAGATCTTACCTTTGGCCTAAATCAACAGGATAGTTTTGGATACCACTGTGCGTCACCTGTAGGCTTAAGCAGTTAGGACTTGGGATCTCTTCTCTTGCCCAGGGCTTCAGCTGTCTGCCCACAGTGCAGGTCTGAGAGTGCAGAAAAGTTCCTCCTCCTCTGAGTGCTCACTGGTGCCCGCCTGTACCCAGCATGGAAGCTTTTCACACTGGGCCAGTCCCTGTGCCCCAATGGTATTTTGGAAAGGATCATTTGAACCATTAATATAAACAGAGAAGGTAATGAAAAGACTCTATCAAGTGTTCATTAAACCTTGTGTGGGCTCAGAACTCTGAGCTTCAGTTTATCTATTAATTGGGGGTAATAATAGTACCTCCCTTCTAAGGCTGTTTGAGAACCTGATGAGATGGGGCACATAAGGTCTTAACTTTGTGGCCTGGCACAAGTGGGTATCCCTATGTGATAGCTGATATCACCAGTACTACACTGCTGCTCTGAGAGCAGAGCTGGCTCCAGGGAGCACCTAACCAGGCAGACACTGGTGGCACTGGTATGATACCTCAGTAGTTTAATCTAACAGTCTACCCTGAAAATGCCCATGCCCATATTGCCAGGACAGAAGCCCTGATCATGAGAAGATTGTGGTTATCTGTCATGCACAGTGGTACCATTTCTGCTGACAAACAGTAAGAGCACGGCCCCATGTTGGTGCTATCTAAGGTACAGATATTTAGAGAGGTGATTCCTGGGACTCGGGAGTTTTTCATGGATTTGGGAGGCCCCAGGTATAGATCTGAAGCCCGCAGGACTCTCCCTAGACCTCAGGGTCTTCATTTTTAGAGTGAGATTGTTGGCGTACATGATCTGTGAGGCCCCTCCGAAGACTTCTGGAGTTTCATGAAAGCTTTTGAACCTAGACAAAGAGCCGTTTATGATAACTGCCATTGACTATGTTTTCTGTGCTAGGTGTTACACCAAGCTCTTTACATGGATTTTTTTCATTTAATCTTTAGAGTAACCATACAAGATAAACACTGTTGTCTCCGTTTTACAAATGTGAAAACTGAGGTTCAGAGTAGTTAAGTGACTAACCAAAAATTACACAGCTAGTTTTAGATCCAATTCTCTCTAACTTCTGTCTGTGGACTAACTTTGATCTATGTGGTTAACCTCTATGTTATATAGTCTTCCAAAGGAAATTGGCTTATTACCCATGATAGCTATTTATTAAAGACTAGGAAGTTCCAAATAGAACAATTCATCATTCTGGTTTTTTATTTTAAAAAGAGAAAAGAGGCCAGATGCAGTGGCTCACACCTATAATCCCAGCACTTTGAGAGGCTGAGGCAGGAGGATTGCAGGAGTTTAAGATCAGCCTGGGCAACATAGGAAGACCCTGTCTCCACACACAAAACATTTTTTTTAATTAGCCAGGCATGGTAGCATGTGCTTATAGTCGCAACTACTTGGAAGGCTAGGTGGGAGGATTGCTTAAGCCAGGAGTTTGAGACTACAGTGAGCTATGATGACACCTGTGAATAGCCACTATATTCCAACCTGGGTGACAGAGTAAGACACTGTCTCTTAAAAAAAAAAGAGAGAGAGAGAAAGGAAAGAAATGAGATAAATCTGAATGCAGTGTATGACTTTGCCACAGGCAACATGCCTGACTTGACTCCCCAGAGAAACTTCCTGCACTGGAGATTCCTTTATTTGAAACTGATCAAACAATTACATTCAAAATCAATTTGGGATTGATTTTACATTCAAAATAAATTTGAGATTTCCCTTCTTGTTCTTATAAAATTCCATCTTCTTTAAAGATGCTTATTTAGCTTTATACTAAGTTAATAATACCTTACATAATAACTTTTATATTCATTGACATTTCTGAGGGGTTTAGTATGAGAGATATGCTAATATTTAAGGAAAGCTGAGGAATTGGACACAGCAACCATGTATTAAGCATTAGTATATTTTAAGCACTGCACCAGATGTCTTGAGTGAGGTCCCTGCACTCCGAACTTGCATTGTGATGGCAAGATAGGATGTATACTCTACTGTGTTACAAGACAGTGTGTCTAGTGTTAACAAAATAGAATCACAGGGAAAGGACAGCCAGTTCCCTCTGGGAGCATCCAGGAAGGCATTGTGGAAGAAGCAGCTTTTGAGCTGGACCTGGACACATGGGTGGGCAGAGATGAAATGTGTATGTATGGTGAAATGGGCATTTGAGACTGTAGGAAGGAAAAACATTTGCTCCGGGCCTATTATGTTCCCATCATTGTGTTGGAATTAAGAACATAGAGATGGCCAGGGTTCTTGGGTTGAATGGACAGCTGGGGAAAGAGGAGGAAAAAAGGTGGAAGGAGGCTGTTAAAGGAGGTAAACCCAGCCTGCAGGGCTGGAACCAGGTGGTGGCAGCCTCAGTGCCATGGAGTTTGGGCTTACTTCAGGGGCAGTGGAGCCTAGTGAAAGGTTATTGAACAGGGCCATAATCTAATTGTCTGTGTTGAGGAGCTTAACATCTGTTACAGATGTATAGTGTCTCATTTTCTCTCATTCAATTCTCATACCAGCTCCATGAGGTTAGACTTCTTATCCCATTTTGCAGATGAGAAAACCAAGGCTTAGTAAGGTTAAGTATCTTACCCATGGTTTTTGCACTGATAAGTCAAGGAGCTGCAGTTTGAGCCCCAGTCTGGAGGCTTAACTCCAAAACTCAAACCTACAGAGAAGGATGGACTAGAGAAAAAACTGGAAGTAAAAAAACCCATTAGGAGGCTGTGGTACTTGTACGGGTGAGAAAGGATGAGGATGGGGGAGGGAGAATGGATGAAATGGGAGAATGGACAAGGCTGGCAGAGTCGATAGCCCTGGAACGACTGGGGTAGGTGGGGCAAGAGGGAGAGGAGGAAGTGCTGTGTGGGCTGGTGGAGGTGACGGAGGGCAAGAGACAGGACCGTGACTTCACACTCCCCAGTGAGTGACTCTTGTCAGTGCAGTGAGGATGTGGCTGATCGGATCATCCTGAGTTAGAAGAGTTTGGCAAGTGGATGAGTGTCTCAGATGAAAACACGATGAGCTCCTGAGTTCTGATTCCAGACCTTCCCATGAACTACTGTCCATCACCTTTCCCTACCCAAGCCTCAGTTTCTCCATCAGTACAGTGAGACAGTGGAATGGCTTTGTTAGGGGATGCTAGAGAAATTCACATCCATTTAGACTAGCCAGCAGTACCAATCCAGCTCTTGTGAAATAGGCCTCTTGAGACCACACCACATGGTGAGCCCATGTTGAGCATCCATTCTGAATAGAAAAAGTTCACAGAGCGTGCATCCTCTCTCCTACCACTTAGCCCAGGCCTCTGAAAAGAACCCCTTTCCAGATTGGACTTCCTGTCTCTGTCCTTAATGAGCACTTTAGCAAGCAGTGTGGCTATTCCTTCTGAACCGCAGGCCACTTAGCTGAAGGCATTAGGAGAAGGGAATCCTCAAGTAGGAACTTTCAGATTAGATACACTGTCGGGATTTCACTCCCCTAAAGAACTTTCTTTTTGAAGAGCACAATCATCTTCCCAAATCCGTTCACAACCTACAGCAAGTAGGCTTCATGAAAGCCTCATGGACAAGCTGTAGCTTTTCTCTTCAAAATGAGCATACGTACAGCTTCATAGACCCCTCAGAGGTCTACCATATCCTGATGGGATCAGGGAGCAACATGAGAGGGAAGGTGCTGAAGCTGACTTCCGCTAGAAGGCGGAACATGACATGGTCCCCAGTGCCCTCTAGTGGTGTGAAGGTGTCTGGTGAGCTTTCTTCTGGGGAAAGGAGAGATGACCTGTTTAAACATCTTGTGGCCCAATTTCCTTCTCATTGGGGAAGATTTGCTCCAGGGCTAGAGCTACATTGGTCTCTGCTCCCCTCAGTGATGCCCTGAAGGCAGCACAGTTTGAGAGGATTCAGGCCTAGACCAAGGAGTAAGGAGAACGGTCTAGAAGTGAGCTTTACTTTCAGAGGTGTACTACATTTGCCCTGTCTTAGATGGTAGCCACCACAGGTGGCTATGGAGCATTTTGGAATGTGACTAGTCTGCATTGACATGAGCTATAAATGCAAAAACAAAAAACAAACCAAAAAAACCACTGGATTTCAAAGCCTTAATATGAAAAAATAGTTTTACGCTGATTACATGTTTAAATGATAATATAAATACATTATGATATATAATAGAAACATAATGGTAATATAAACATATAAATAAAATATATTAAAACTAATTTCACGTTTCTTTTTCCTGTTCACTTTGGCTACCAGAAAATTTAAGATTCTTTTTTTTTTTTTTAGAGATAGGTTCACCCAGGCTGGAGTACAGTGGCTCAATCATGGCTCACTGTGGCCTTAAACTTCTGGCTCAATTTTTTATTTTTTTGTAGAGACAGGGTCCCGCTATGTTGCCTGCTATGTTGCCCAAGCTGGTCTCAAACGCCTGGCTTCAAGCAATCCTCCCACCTTGGCCTCCCAAAGTGCTGGGATTGCAGGCATGAGCCATGACACTTAGCCTTAACATTACATTTCTACTGAATAGTGTTGCTCTACACAGATGGGCTTTGGGGTCAAGAGCAGGGGCCTATGTGACTGGGTGGGTTTCAGACCTGCCCTTGAACTGACTTCCACAGTTGAGGCTGACCTTTTGGAGTGGTAGAGTGGACTTGGCCTTTGTGATTCATCCCCCCCACCTCTTCCCCAAAGAGCCCCCTGAAATCCCACCATTCAGAAGTCATCACTTTGGATAACCACAACTTTTCAAAATGCAACTACTCTAGAATGAAGAAACTAACACTGACTGAACATTCGAGGATTCTAGGGTGCTTACTAGGTAGAAGAGAGGGCCCCAGAGAGCTGCTGGAGGTAGAAAAATAGAGTCCAAGGATACTAAGTCCTGGCTACCTCACACCTTCATTCTGTGGTCAACTCTCTGTCTTTGAGGCCACCTGTCTCTTATAGGTTGAATTCTGTCCTACTTAAGTGCTTGCTTATCCTTAGGAAATGGGCAGCTTGGTGCTCCCTGGGAGTTTTAGAAGAGCCATATCAGAAATTTTATTTTTTCCTTTCCTCTGCCATACCAACTCTGAGTGGCTTGCCTGACCTGGGAAGACTACATCTCTTTTGAAATACACAGCTCCTATACTTTGTATAAGAGGGCCTTGGGTGGTTGAATACAACTTTACAGTATGAAGTACTGTGTATGGAGCACAATTTATTCTGCAGCTTGGCTTATTGTATACAGTTTTTAAGGAAAGAACTGACAGTGAGCCATATGTGTTAGATGTGGTCAGTGTACTGTGAGGTGTACTGTGTGGCCTCAGAGGGGACAGCAGCAGTTCTTTAGGGGTCTCAGAGTGTGAATTTTGGGCAGGCCCCTTACAGACCTTGTCTTCATGTTTAGAGGTATGAATTCTTTCCCTGTGCTTGTGAGACACCTTCTGTGTGCTTGAATGAGGATTCAGTGGGGACTCTCCAAGCTGGGACTTAGGGACCAGAATGAGTTTGACTTTCATGTAGTATTGTGTTCTTGGACTTGAAAGGCCTGCAATTTTTTATTTATTGTGTTTTTATTTCTCTTCTAGGCTTTTGTTAACTGGACAGAGGCTAAACTGACTTGGAGTTTTTTCAAACAGTCTTTCTTGAAACAGATTTTGACAGAAGGTAAGTAAAAGTTCACTCTGAGCAATCAGGAGACCATAGTAGAAGGGGATTTTATAGGACTGCTGCTTATTTAGGTCCAGACCACCTATCTAGAACCTCCTGGGTAGAAGGATTCAGAAATGGAGAGAGAATAGGGAGATATAAGGAAAGAAAAGCCAACTTTTATTTAGTTTTATACTTAAATTGTCTACTTTAAGTCTCTCCACAGCCTTGTAAGAAAGATATTGTCCCCTTATTGTGGATGAAGATACTGAGGGTCTGTGAGGTTATAGAAATTCTCCAGGGTTTTACAGTAACAGAGGACACCTTAATTGGGATCCATGCCTTACTATAAAACCCCCATGTTATACAATTTAAATGCATTTATTATAAAAAGTATTATATCAGAAAGCCTGGAAAATAGAGAAAACTATCTCATGATTCTATCCTAACTTTTTATCCATTTTCTTCATTTTTTCAACTTTTTTAAGAACCAAGTTTTTGGCCTGGCACGGTAGCTCATGCCTGTAATCTCAGCACTTTGAGAGGTGGAGGTGAGAGGATTGCCTGAGCCTGGGGGTTTGAGATCAGCCTGGGCAACTTGGTGAGACTTTGTCTCTACAATAAATAAAAAAATTAGCCAGGCATAGTGGTACACACCTGTAGTCCCAGTTACTTTGAAGGCTGAGGCAGAAGGATCACCTGAGCCCAGGAGGTTGAGACTGCAGTGGTCGTGAGCATGCCACTGCACTCCATCCTGGGCGACAGCGTAAGACTCCAATTTTTAAAAAAAAGTTTTCATAATTTTATTTTTCTGAATGAGATTAACCTGTGTAAGAGTCTGGTCAGGCTGGACGCGGTGGCAGGTGAGAGGATTGCCTGAGCTCAGGGGTTCAAGACCAGCCCGTGCAACTTGGTGAGACCTCATCAATAAATTAAAAAATAAGCCGGGCATGGCAGCACGTGCCTGTTGTTCCAGCTACTTGGAAGGCTGAGGCAGAAGGATCACCTGTGCCCAGCAGGTCGAGGCTGCAGTGGCTGTGAACGTGTCACTGCATTCCAGCCTGGGCGACAGAGTGAGACTCCAACTCAAAAAAAGAGTCTGGTCAGACTTCTGGCTTCTGTCTTTCCAGTTTAGTGATGACAGAGCCTTCAGTGCAGGGGCCAGCAAGGAACTGAAAGCACATATGGTTTTTATGTGTGTGGTGTTGGTTAATTTGTACCCAGCTTTTATTCAGAGAATTAGATTTTAAGGCACTAATAAGATGCTGAAGGTAGTAATTTCTCTTACATATAAATTTAAAGTGTATACATCTATATATCTGTTACTTATTTTTTGATCTTTTCAAAAGTTGTCTTTTAATTGTAAAAATAATATAGCCCCATTACAAAATTTTGGAAGATAGAAGAAAGTTTTCTATAGTCCTAGCATTCTAATACAACTATTGTTTTTATCTTGATCTTTTCCTTTTCCTCTCTGTCTTTATTTTTTGTTAATTATGTCTCCAAAGGAAAGCACAGCAATTCTGCCTGTGCCTCACTTTCTATTTGTGAGCTGAAGGATAGGACTTGGAGCTGCCTGAGGGCTCTCTGAGCTTTGAGAATGCGCACATGTTGCTGTTACAAAGGTGATACTGTTCTGAGGACTTCCAGGGGAAGTGAGACCTTGGGAGAGCTGAGTGAATGCACCCGAACCCAGCTCCTTGAGAGCAGGGCCAGTCCTGGAAGGTGATAGCTGTTCAGCATGTATTTGTTAATGGAGTAAGAAAAGTAACAATGAAGGTAACTGTAGTGAAATTGTATATTATGATAGTTCCCGTTGTTACTGGAACAGGAAAATCCATGGAGGGAGTTTTGGAAAGCACAGTTGCTAATATGCACTTTTTTCCTCCCAAGGTTTTAAGGGCAGTTTTAGTGAGTTTGAAGGAATGGATCCAGTTGAAGCGATGATCCTAAGTTGGCTGTGGATTACAGTCTTGAGATGTGTGTCTACAGCAGCAGGTTTTAGTTAGCCATGTCCTAAACCTCCTGAGCTTGGCCTAAATGCAGTGCCAGGTGCCTGCTCCACAGATGGGCTGCCCTGGCCTGGCTCCTGACTGGCAGAAGGCCGTTGGGAACTTCTCAGTGCCTCCATCTACATGGCTGTGAAATAAGGAAGTTGCTTGACTGAGACCCCTGGATTCTTTATATCTTTAAAAACCACGGATCTAAGAAAGTTGAAATCACTTTTTTGTGGTAGCAAAAATGTGCAGCTACCTTCTTCCCCCACACTTCCTGACCACCAAGTGCCAGGTGCTGAGAATACAGAGATGAAAGAGTAGTGGGCCGTGGCCTCAGGCATTCATTCTCTCACCTAAGGCGCAGACATTTGCGTGACTGTTACTGGGCTGTAGTACTTGGAACTGTGAAATTATTCAACAGAAGTCCTTTGCATTTCCTGGGGCTTTGCTAGGAAACCAGGGGCATAGAGATGACTGAGACCTAGCTCCTGCCTACAGGGAGCTTATAGGATGTGGGAAGGAGAGGTCCATTCTACCAGAAGACAGGGAGGGCCCTGTGGAAAAGCCGTGTTAAGAGCTGAGGAGGGCCACGCCTGACTCAAAGCAGCTGGAGGGCTAAAACCTGGTAGGTAGAGGATGACAAGGTGGTAAGGGTGATGTTGGTGAAAGGAGCCTAAAAAATAGCTTGAGGTCAGTGTACAAAAGCCTTCAAATGCAGAATTAAGGAGCCTGTGCTTTTTGCAGACATTAAAGAGCCATTTAAATGTGTGAAAGAACCTAGCACAGTGGCTTACACCTGTAATCCTAGCAGTTTGGGAGGCTGAGAGTAGAGGATTACTTGAGCCCAGAAATTCAAGATCAGCCTGCGCAACGAAATAAGACTTTGTCTCTAAGAAAAAAAAAAAAAAATTAGCCAGGCATGGTGGTGCTTGCCAGTAGTTCCAGCTACTTGAGAGGCTGAGGCAGGAGGATTGCCTGAGCCCAGGAGATGGAGGTTATGGTGAGCCGTGATCATGCTACTGCACTCCAGCCTGAGTGACAAGTGAGGCCCCACCTCAGAAACATAAATAAATAAATAAAAATAAAGATGTGAAAGCAGAGATTTGCAAAAACTAGAACTATTAGCAGTGATGGTAGATCAGAGCAGTGCAAAGATGCAGGCCTGTGAGGACCTGTGGAGGACCCTGCCATAAATGCAGTGGCAAGGAGCTTATAGGCAGGCAGGGTCAGAGAAGAGTCTTGAGAAGATCACCCCTGCTTGTAGGCTCTTGATGCTTTCCTTGTTGAGCAAGTCGCTAGGAGGTGAGAATTTAACCTTCAGGGCAGTGAGCACTGCATAGCTCCTTTTCCATAGTGGTCAATGCTTTTCACTCATGGATAAGAAAATTCATGGAAGCCCAGTGGGTAGGCCTCAGGGTGGGCACTGTTTAGGGCTTTTTTTCCATAGTGGTCAATGCTTTTCTCTCATGGAAGAAAAAATTCATAGGAGCCAGGGGGCAGGCTGTTGTGCCCCTTAAGGCATTAGATTGTCTTAGATTTGAATCATGAACTCCAGCTCCAGAGCCTTGCCAGCCTACAGGGAGCTCTCTCTACTCCAGAGGAACCTTTTTTTTTTT